>DWNE01006014.1:0-13441 GCA_018249875.1 Cecropterus toxeus | reverse complement strand
CGTTGCATACCGGCGTGACGTTTCATCTGTAAAAATTTTACCCTCATGCGCCTAAAGAAGTTTCACTTCAAAAAATCCGACTGCTTAAAACGATTTTTTCATTTGAATTAAATACATATTTAATGTAACACTCATATGAGGTTTTTTTGTCAAAATAGTCAAGTAAAAGTATTACAATATATATATTTTTAGATTTGTCAATTTACTAACTTTCATTTGATACCCATTTTTTTATAAATATAAAGTAGCAAATGAGCAAGCAGCCCACCTGATGGTAAGTGGTTACTGCCGTCCATGGCCATTTGTAAGCAACTTCATATAGAACAGGGGTTCTATATGATGTTGCTTACAATCTACAATCAGATAACTACAATCAGATAACTAAGTATGTACTGAATATATTTAGTAAGTAAATATTACGTGTTTTTATCTATCCAGAATGCCTAGGGTCTAGCATTATAGATAAGTAACCATAAAAGCGGCAGGACAAATGTATTATGTCATTTTTCCGAGGATTCTAGTGCTGAAATTTTATTACAACGGCACACGCGCTTTTAGCTTTTAGATATGATATTATACTAGTATTTTACAGTTACGGCTATGTTATTGTTATTTCCTGTTGACAATCATATCTACGGGAGTTCATCTCCGCGAGAAGTAATCATTTGGATTGTTGTGTAGAAAGGAAATTTAGAGCTTAGTAATATCTATATTTTGTTCATTAGAATCGCAGCGACTAAAAAATATTCGCATGTGGTACAATTTGAATCTAAAAATAGTTTGAGGATAGAAATGAATATAATATTTTTTAACCTTAATCGTGATGGGATTTTCACGAACTCTATATTCTTTGCGTATTACTAATAAGTAGACTTTTACATTAACGACGAAGAACATGATCCTTTGAGCGTTGCCTATATGGCCATTTTCATTTATATTTTTTTTGTTGAGAGAAACTACATCTTTTTTACATTTAGATTTAGACATTGATGTGATTAAGATAACTGTGAAGAAAACCTATTTTTAAAATTTATTATCACTGCCATATTTTTAGTATGACTAAGATTTTAATATTTTATAATTTGGACTCGCCTAAAATGCTTTAAATTAAATAAATAAATATAAAAACAAAAACCTGATGGTTCAAAAATAATAAATTGAAAAAGAAAAATCAAGAGCTGTAAAGTTTTCATTATGTATGTACATTAGATTTTCTAGATCAGCGGTTCTCAAATCTTTTTAGTGACGGAACCCTTTGGAAAGCAAAATACTTGACGGAAACCTACAATAAAGAGGAGTAAAAACGTTCAACCAGAGAGCGATATTTGATTTTTTTTCTAAAATCTTGCGGAACCATTACAGGGGTATCGCGGAGCCCTAGGGTTCCACAGAACACACTTAGAGTATAGCTGTTCTAGATATAACACTTCCTGACGGACAGATCAACCAAATTCATGAAACGTGTTATTTTTTCCAGCTGCATTTATTTAGGTGTCTGTTGTATTCTGTTCATTGTTATGTAAGCACAGTTTGTTTATTTTCGCGTTCCGTTGAAACAAGGTTTATTGCCTCCGAGATGTAGCGTTGCCCATGTAAAATTCTTTTCAAGTAAATTGCCTTCATCTCCCGGGTAATGTAGGTAAAAATGCACTCGCTTTGTCCGCTCTTATTATTTTGTCTCACAATGTTTGATGTAAGTATCAAGTGTCTTAAATTTCCCGCGAGATATGTTTTTTTTAATACGTAGCGCTTCCTATTTCTATATGTAGGCAATTTAGTTAACAGGTGATTTAAAGTACTTTGTATATTAAACGTAACATTTTCTTTGAAGACGACGGAAGATTTTATTTTTACGTTACGTAGTGATTTAATTCTACAAAATCATTAGCATGAGTGACACTTTTCTTAAAGAAATTTTGTAGATAATGTTGAGTCGCTATATTTTTTTCAGACCTTTCGGCTAGATAATAGACTTCTACAGTCAGATCACAGCAGCTTTATACAGCTGGTAACAGATATGGCACCGCCATCAAGAGTTAATATTTCTATCTTCGAAAAAACTTGACTTTCATTTACCCTTTGCCTTTATACTTCTACAAGATCACAGTCGTTGGCGGTATCTAAAACTTAATCAAGTTATGTAGATAAACAAACATCTTCTTCAGTTCTTTCTAGATTAATTTATTTAAATGGTAGTTCGTATGCGTGGTTCTGTAACGGCGAAATTGCCCGGAGCGTTATGCGTTCGGGGAGAAGCGGAGGGAGCTGGCACGCGCATTGTCTACGTTAGCACCCTTTCGAGACGTCTGCGAGGGATGAATGTGAGTGCCCCTCCGATTAGGTACTTGGGCGAGGGATGTACTTGTGTGTTTCCAGATTTCGTGCAAAGATCGTGAGTTCTTTTGAGGTTGGGAATCGATACGGACGGTACGTTGAAACATTTTTATCAAAATTACATCAAATTAGATATGTTCACTAATTTTAAGTTTGTTTAGAATTTAACTCGATAAATGTTTAAATGTGAGCAGATTCGTATACGTTACTTATAAACCGTTCGATATTTTGTTGACTGGTTATGAGCTGATATATTACTTTAAAAGTTTGTTCTGTGTAGTAATCGACTAAATTAAAATGCTTCATGGATACTATGACATGACTGCTTGAATAATTCATAATTTAAAGGTTATATGATTATATTTTGCAATACCAATACTATAAAGCTACACTTAATCCTGTTTATAATTTATTCTGTTTTAGTTGTTGTTACAGTAGTAACAGAAATACATCATCGGTGAAAATTTCAACTGTATAGCTATCTAGTTCATGTGATACAGCCTGGTGACAGACAGACGGTTAGTCAGTCAGACGGACAGCGGAGTCTTAGTAATAATATCGTTTTTAACCTTTGGATACGGAACCCTAAAAACCAGTGGTGCTTGCCTGGAATGCGAACCGGAGACCCTTATATTGAGAGGCCGAGTTACTTACTAACCACTAGGCGATCAAAGCTCTTTAATATATCTCAAGCAATGATAGAGTATCGTTGCCTAAACTAAATTACATTAAGCTTTGTTTTGGTCTAAGAGGAAAGTCTGATACAAGAAAGTTTTGATACAAGTATCGCTGATGAGTTTAGAAAGTTTCTCCTACCATGTGCTCCGAACGCTGCAATAGACAAACTATCCTTACTTATATGAAAATTTGAAGTTGATGAGCAAGTTTTTACTCAGGCTTCAGGAGTTAATAGTATGATATGGTGATATTATGATACTTTCTAAGTTAAATCGATAGGTAGGTTACCTTTATAATATTTTTTATTTCAAAGTATATTTAAACAAATTTAGTAAATATAAAAGCTGTATTAATATTTATTTTTTAACCGATTTCGAAAAGGAGGTGGTTCTTTGTTCGACTGTATTTTTTTTATGTATGTTCACCGATTTCTCCGCCATTTGTGGACAGATCTTCAAAATTCTTTTTCGTATTTAAAAGAGTATACACTTGAGGGGGTCCCATTTTCTGTGTATGTCCATACCAACATGTATGTATTTAAATTATTTTTTACTTTTTATGGCATAGAAGTCGGTTTCTATTTTTTGTTATTTTTTTTTCGTACGGATTTTTTTTACGTACCTATTGTGTGCAAGTCCTACTCGTACTTGTTCCGTTATTGGTTAAGGGAAGAAATGATTTTAGCTCCAAACTAACACAACATCTATAGTATGAATGTGTCGCTTTACAAACGTGTACCACAGCCACTGTAAGCCTTAAATACTTTTCCTGCAAAACCGGTAAAGAAATAGAATTCATATCCAACTTTTCTCAGGAGCAGATGATGAGTTTAGGAAGTTGCTTCCTCCGTGTTTGCACTGCTACTTAGGGACGTGTCATGAAAACTGAAGTAGTGCCAAAACTAACTGGCAATATTTCTAACCCCACCAAAACTCTTTCTCATATTTCATACCTTCAGACTTTCTTTAAAGGATATGCATTAAGTTACTTAGCTAAAATATAAGATAACATTGTTTTCTGAAACTGTTTTGATTATTTTATCTTTATTTCGTCTATTTTTTAGTTCATGACAGAGTTACTTAGGCGTAATAAGAAAATTTGCAAATTTATTTTTACAGTAGTTGTTTTTTTTAAATAGGTACGTGTCACAAAAAGGGAACTGTTATTTTTTATACTTTTTTGTATTGCTTATTATATTAATTAGTGAACTGATAGACTTTCAAATATTAGTTTCTATTACGGTTATTAAAAAAAAAAACATTCTTTCTGACGCAGTCGGTTAATGATACAAAAATTCTAAGAATCATAATTAAAATCATAATTGAATCACATATCGACATCATTGTTATTAATTTAATTTTAACATCGTAAAAGAAGCGTATGTATATGAAATATAAATATAAATAAATATGTAAGCTTTCTTGGAGCTTGCTTACACAAGACTCTTCCTTAGCCTGTTTCAGAACGTGACTTCATTTTTCTGTGCGGGATCAAGATAAGACTTTCTAAAGATGAATGTGTTTTTGAATGGAAATAAACAATATTGATTTGTTATTTAAGAGGATCTATCAATACATTTGAAGTTTATATTATAAGTATAAATACACTTATGAGTTAAATGTCGTCTGTCTTTATTTTATAAACATTTACTCACAGCTATAAAAAATCTACTACGCTTAGAAACAATTGAATCGATTTTGAATAAAATTTTCAAGGAAATTAAAGGAAGCCGTTGGGAGTAGCACAAGCTACTTAGAAAATTATTTTTTTCTAATAAGTGAAATCGTAAGTAGCTCGTTTAAGAATAAACAAAGCTTAATATTTGTAATATCCCCCTAACGCTTATTATACTTTACTACTTTTGCAACACTTAAAATGATTTTAATCCAAAAGTAATTTTTTATAAGGTCTACTATACAGGGATTGTTTGTTTCGTTGCCGCAAACTGACAGATATACTTCGTTTTATTACCATTCACTTAAAAATACGAATGTAAAACAAACGAAAGAACAAAAGTAATAAATATTAAAACTCTTTCATGATTATTTGGTCCCACGGATTTTATTTTACGCGAAGAAATTCTCGAACTTACGTAGCGTCGCAGCTGAGACGAAATTATTGATTTTTCGCAACGGGCACGCAAACATTTGCATTCGCCTTTACCACACAAATTACTTCTTCGACTGAAAACTGTTATAGCATCCAAATGAATTTACGTAGAATCGGCTCTATTTTAATTGTGTCTATTGTACCGACTTATACTTGACGACCCGCGTGGCAGCGGTCACCATGTCAGTCAGACGCGTAGTAGGGTCCGGGATCGTATCCCGGCCAGACAGACGTCTAAATGTTGAATTTAGATGTCCGTTTTGGGTCTGAGTGATTATGTGTTCGTCTTTGTGTGTTTCCATGGCACCCACGACACAGGAGAAAATCCTAGTGTGGGGCTATGAGTGTAGAAAGCGTCTTACTTATAACATGCTAGATCTGTTTATTTCATATTTACGCATTTTAAAATGTACACGCAACTATGTATTTTTTGTCAATAATGAGGTTATGTATATCCATAGTTTCACCATATAATAGGTATGTTGGTGCAATTGATGACCCGTGTGGTTTAACACACAAACAATAGAGAAATGTACTGAAAAGTTTAATATATAGATATTTATGTACGTTTTAGTATTACATACAGACGTAAAGATTTATGATCAAATTACAGAACTCAAATTGTATTGGCTAGGATTTTTTGAGCTGGAATAATTACTTATATCACAGGTCTAATTTCCAGGTGGTAGAACCAGTGTAGTTCGACCTGGTAAGTACCACCGCCACACTTATTTCTAGCGTGAAGCAGCTCTTGCGTTTCGTTGGAAGGGTGTGGTTGCCGACCTTTATATGAGGCGACCATCTCAGTCCTCGAAAGTACCAAAGCATCTGTGATCGACTTCAGATAAAACCGTTGTTCTGTATAAAGTACATTACAGATGTCTATGGGCGGCAGTAACCACTTACCACCAGGTGGACTGCATGCTCGTTTGCTACTTCAATCTTATAAAAGAAACCTATTTGTTTTCCTATAATCTCCTACCGAGCATGTTTTACACAATTAAACGTATTTTGCTGCTGTTGTCTCTCTGTTATGCAGAGACACAACAGTATTGAGAAACTTAGCACGTACAGTCTATTTATAACTTTAATATTTCGAAGAAACTGGGACTGAATAACCTAGCAAAGGTTGTTTCTTTGAATCCCCTGTTTATCTCCCAAAACGGTGAAGCGAGCTGGCTTGGTTCGTTTCCAAAGCGAGAGGGCGTTTTATTGATTCGTTATGTTTATGTCTGTGAAGGAAACTAAGATAGACGAGTATATAAATCGCAACTGTTCGATAAGAGTGCTTTTGTGTTATTCTACTGAAATGTTGAACACTAAACAATCATTTCAAGAGGTGTTACATTTTAAGATTACTATTCTTTGTTTGTGGATAGAAACTTTTGACACAACGTCTTTTAAAATATCAGAATTAATTGCAAAGACTGTCGCTATGTTTTTTCCTTTAAGATATTACTGGAGTACCTGGTATTGTATATTTCGATCTAGACAAACGAAAGAAATATTTATTATAAAAATATTTGTTGTTTCTGAACGATACAAGAAAATACAAACTTTCAGGTGTTCATTTTGTAGTCACTGACACTGTTATGCTCCAGAAATATTTAATTAAACTTACAGAGATTTTAGTCAGTAATCATAAATTAATTTATAACGCGGCTGATAACTTTTGCCGGTAAAATAATGAAAAATATGCTGCATAAACTGTGTTACGTATAACTTTATTTAGCTTTATTCCAAATAGGACAATACTGGCAAAGGATCTTTGCTGTCGAATATTGCATCGTGAATTCTAAGATAATGCCTTAAATGGCTTCATTAAGGGAGTAAGGCCAGTACGTGACTGGAAATCCTAATTAGTTTAAAGTCGCTGACTCACAAAGCGGCTTTCGCGTGAATCTAAATACATCTAACGTAAGTATAATATTATTTTAATGCGCTTTAAGCGGGCGCTTTTTTCGTTGGAAGGTTAAAGTGCATGATAATGAGATAAGGGCGCATTGTCTCTGCAACTCTACACGTGTTCAGTTCAAGGAACAAGTATTGTTACCGAATGAGTAATGGTTATGAGACGTCGGCGAGAAAAATCACCGAGCATCGAATTTTGTCTTATTTTATAAGTTAAGCAGACAGGCTTACGTGCCTACGGTTATATACCAAGATAAGGTTTCGCTAGTCGGGATAAATGGTTTTTTCATCAGGATCCATAATAATATGTTTTTGTGCTTCCATAGTAACCATTTCATAGCACGTATCTTTTTTAGAAGCTTTTATTTAACTTGCAATGTTTGTATGTAAGTATGTTTGAGTCAAATCTTGCAAGCTGAATTTAACCCACTTCTCAGGGTCCGATTGAGCTAAAATTTGGAAGACACATTAAGTTCTGATGACAATGCAATTATATGTAATCAATATTGTTATAGTTCTAAAATGGCCGCCGCAACAAAATGGCGGAATACTTATTTTTGTCCAATCCACCCGATATGGGAATCAAGTGAAAGAACTTAATTTGTAGAATCCAAAACAGTACGAAAAAAGCTTGTTTTAAAAAATACCTTTTTATATTAATTATTTATTTATGCAGTGTCAATAGTCTCAGACTAAAATTTATGTAATATCACGACACAATTATGGACAAAAAGAGATCAAAGATCGTTAGATAACTTAGCTCGTTACTTTAGCTACAATGTAGTATCTTCATTGAATATTTTCGATATAGGTTCCTTATTACAAATTTCACTTCTGTTCAGGATTCAATTAGCTACGCTCCAGTAATTTTGAGATTAAGATAAAAAATTGCCCATTTTATATTAAATTTTAATTTATTTTTTGCTCACCACGGCCGAAAGTGGAAACGGGTTGCTCTACTTTGTGTTGAAGAAATCTTGTAAGAAATGAGATATTTTTAATATAAGTTTTGTTATAGTAATGTCATAGTGTATGTAAATTTCGTAAATAATCGAATGTGGTGTACATATTACATCGCTTTCGTATTGCTATAGTTAATCTATAAATCTGAAAATTTATGATATATTCTATCCTTCATTTTGCTAAGGTCGGAATCACTGCCTTTTGTATTATCCGCAGCGCACGTGCAATGTATATACGTTGCTCGTATAGGTATAGCTAGGGTCATTGAACCGTTAGCCAGGCATCGTAATACGTCCACGAATTTTCCAGTGTTCAGAATTAACGCATCGTCAATTTTCTTGTAAAAGCTAGGAAATATGAAACATGCTCCTTACATGAAGTTAAGTCACTATCACCAATGGACAACTGTAGGTACCTGGTAAATAGCTAAGGAGTCCTGTATTATTAGAGTTCCGTATCCAAACGGTAAAAACGAAAGCATATTACTAAGACTCCGCTGTCCGTCTGGTCGTCTGTCTGTCTGTCTGTCTGTCTGTCTGTCCCCAGGTTGTATGTCATGAACCGTCATAGATAGACACTTGAAATTTTCATATATGATGTATTTCTAATTCGGTTGTTGTATTTTTTGTTGTTTTTTATAGCAGCGCGTCTCCAACTCGCATTATGTGTTGCTATGCGTTCTTTGTTTGAACACGTGAAACGAAGGGATAAAATTCGCATCAGAAGGAAAAATATTGCTCTACAGCACAAAATAATTATGGCAACAGCTTTAGAAATTAAAATTAAGTACCTAAATACAGTATGATCTCCATTAATGCTTCCTCTTGTTTAACGTACATTATTTCAGCTGAAAGGTTAAAGTGCTCGCTTAAATCGCCGAGCATAATCCGCACGTGTGCAGTTTACGAAGTTAGTGCACAAATAGCGCCGGACGTTGAACCGTGACGCCGGACATTATAGAAATGACAGCATTTTATAACTTAACTAATGGTCCCGAGCAGACGTGGTGCTTCAAAAATCTTAAGTTCCCGATAGATGGCGCTAATCTATCGGGTTTTATCTTTCAAACTGGAACCATTTACATATACGAATAGAAATTCATTGATTTATGTACATTTTTGTTCGGATTCTATAATACTTCGTATACACGTTTGCCACCTATAAATAGACATAGAAGGATAGATGTACTATGCCAGAAATCTTAGCGGGAGTGTATTCATCAACTTTGTAAAGTTTCATTGCGATTCGAAGGTTGGTAAAGTTATGCATAAAGTACAAACACACATTCAAAGAGAGTATTTATTTTTATGTTAATTTTTATATCTCTCGAAGGTCAAGCAGCACATTTCAATTATTGACGTCCCCAGAATCTTCAGACCAGATCTGAGAGAACGACAATTTCAATCTTAGATTTTTATTCTAGGATTGGATACATTTTATTACTTCCGAAGGTATGGGTTTATTAATATTGAGTGCTTGTATAAGGATTTCTCCTCTTGAAAGCCTTTTGATGTGATTACATGCGCAGTAATATCGTTCTATTGATTCGTATAAAAAGATTAATAGGTTTGTTTGGGACGTTTATGAAGTATCTTGATGCTTTCTTTCCTTGTATGAAATATTTCAATGATACGCATTTATTTCAAGTTGATTCGCGGCGCGGAGCGGTCGCATCAATCACGTGGAGAGTTTCGGGTTTAATTCCTGGTCAGGCATTTAAGTGAAGAATTTGTATTATTATCTGTTGAGTGTTGGTGTATTTATTTATGATATCAATGGCATATTAAAACCTGATAAGGAATAACAGTAGAAAGCGTTATTTATTATATTTGTTTCTTTATGTATTCTCGTCTAGAATTTTTGAAAATTATGGTGAGAGTATGTCTGTGTATTTAGGGTTAAATGTATAAGAATAATAATAAATCAATTTTAGAAAAACTTTCTGATTTCTAATTCTAAAAAACTGAAATATTGCGTTTAAAAATCGGTTTAGCCTCTTTGCATCAAATTTAAACATTATAATTATACCTGATACATTAATAGTAGGTATATTAATGTTATCTCATTTTTTTAATAAATCGTTTTCCTCTATAAACATACATTAGTAGTATGAATTGATTACCGATTAAATTTTCTGTAAAAAGACTAATGAGTTTTTAAGTATTTTGTTCCCCACGTGCTTCTCTTTTTACGCTGGTTCTGTTAATATTTTCCGGGTAAATAGCAGTCAGTTTATTACTAACAGAAACATATTTATTTATGTAGATCTATGTAAGTTGCCGTACAGATGAACTCAACGACATTAAAATCTACCTTAATCTGTGGGAATATAATAAGTTTTGTAAATAGTTAAAAACAGTTATTTTGTAATTTTTTGTACATACATGCTTTACCAACCCCTGATTAGTATCTTCAAGGGGTTTGTAAACTCAAACTAAAAATCATACAAGCGCAATCTTCGAATATACTGTTCGGGTATAAACAAACGATGTAAACTTCGATCACTAATTAGTGATCGAAGTGTGTAAACGATAAGATTGTTAATCGTTGGCTGCCCCCGTACCTTATCTCTCGTAGCAGCGTAGCAGGTGACTTTTCAATACATCCTGTATAGTGAAATTACAAATACCTCTCCATTTATTCCTTATCTACGATGTACTCTCTTCGCGTTTTATGATGGCCAGCAAAGTTATAAATGTGGCGATTCATGGAAACATATTCCACAGGCACTTCATTGTTAGCGATGTGCGTGGGTCTACCCATTGTTCGTTTTATTTTCTACTCTTTCATACAGACACGTAATACAGTACCTGTTACATTACTGAACATATCTGATATCCTGATACACTTAGAATATAATAATATATGTAAAAGAGAAATAATAAGAGGAAAGCAATTATTTAATATAATGTATTCGACAACAATAATATGAAGCGTAATAGGTATATACAAACTACATCTGACTTACGTACTCGTATATCGATCCTTTTATCGATAAGTAAATAAGCTTTGATATTTAGTCCCAAATATCATAAGCATAGCACAGTATCTTATTTTTTATTATATTAATACGAAATCATCAAATAGGGAATTCCATGTCACGTATATATCGTATCGGCATCACTTAAATACTCTTTTGCTTTCATAAGCCTAAATTTTAAAATTCTACTACAATGAATACATATTTAGTAATTACCTCAATTTATCAATTTTACCTTAGCATTACACTAGTTTTACCTTGTTTAGAAAGTTCTAAACAACATTGATGGATTGAGCCGTCTTTCCCGTGTTTAAATAGATATTTATCCTCTAAAACCGTCGGTTCGCGAAATACCGTAATTAATAGTAAAAGCCGTACTAATATGTTTAGTAGCTAGTAAGCTTAGCTTAAGAGCTTACTAACGGATAGTTTCTGGAATGTTGCTATCAAAATCAATATGGCTACAACTATACTAGACATATTATCAAGCAAGTTCCGTATTTTATATGGCTTCTATTTTCATAAGTGTCATAAGTTTGAACGCCTTAAAGTTTTGGAGTTGTTGATGGCCATATGAAAATTTGAAAATCATTTATTTATTTGAAAAGTAAATTCAGTAAACAAATGTTATTTAAATGATTGGAAACGGCAAATCTATTAGCTCCGCGTAGGCGGTCGGCCTTAAAGAAGTAGGGGTTTTTTTTATAAATACGAAGTAGAAAACGAGTAAGCAACCCACCTGATGGTAAGTGGTTACTGCCGCCCATGGACATATGTAAGCAACTTCATATAGAACAGGAGTTCTATCTGAAGTCGACCACAGATGCGTTGCTACTCCCGAGGACTGAGATGGTCGCCTCATATAAAAGTGAGCCGGCAACCACACCCTTCCACCGAAACACAAGAACTGCTTCACGCTAGAAATAGGTGTGGCGGTGGTACTTCCCCGGTAGAACTACATTGGTTCTACCACCTGGCAAACTATAACATATATAATTTATAACATATTACCGATGAGATAATTTTCCTTATTTTTATATTAAATTTGTAGTGTACGCAATCACCAAGTCCTAAATATTTGTGTAAAATAATAAAATAATAATTGTCTTGCTCCAAATGTCTTATTAACAATAATGACATTTGGCTATCATTTTTTTCAGTATATTTTAAGGATGGTCCATTTACTTGCTTTCAGTTAATAGTCATATTGTTGCGATATTAAAAAAGTCCCCCCCTCTTTTCTCACATTTTTAGGCGTCATTTTTTAAAATTACATACCCTGTCACTGTGAAAACTGAGACGATTCTAATGATATATCATGCGTCACAATCCGTCAAGCCGTTTGGGCTGTAGCGCGTGCCAAAGAAATTGACATACATACAAACATACATACATACATACGCTCGAAAAACATTACCCCCTTTCTGACACAGTCGGGTAAAAAGATGAAATCGTTAATGATCAACCATTGAAGGTATTCGTGCAAAATGTAGAGATTCGACAAATTGCAGCTTTTAAGATTAAAGTTCAAAGCAACCAAATCGGTTTATAACTTTTAGAGGCACATAAATTCTCTCTAATGCTGACATTAATTGTAATCGAATCCTTTATTTCTGTAGGATATATCATTTTTAACCTCAGTGTCAAGTTGGTATCATCAACTAAAGATCACAGACCTTCGTGGTTTAACACCACCGTACCTATTTTTGATGTATGTATGTATGTATGTATGTTTGTTTGTTTGTTTGTATGTTTATGTAATCATATATTTTATTGTTTATTACTTTGTCACGCGCTACAGCCCAATGTATTGTTTTTGCCAATGTTGTGACGTATGACATATGATTACATACACATACATACTAAACATTACCTTCCTTTTGACGCAGTCGGGTATAAATAACAACCTGTTGTAGCCTCCGTCATTTTAATTACGTGACGATTTATCCGTAGTTAATTAATCTTCTCAAGTGCTAGGTGTAATCTCCCCATTCGAAGACATATGCCTAAAAAGGTAAACTTATTATTAAAGACGAGCGGTCACCATACCGATCTAACGCGCAGCAGGTCCGGGGTTCGATCCCCGGCTAGGCAGATGTAAATGATGAGTTTAGATTTCTGTTCTTGGTTTGTGTGTTTGTGTATTCGTCTTTGTGTGTCCAAGGCACTCACGACACAGGAGAAAATCCTACTGTAAGCTATGTAGAAAGCGTTTTAGGGTTCCATAGCCAAATGGCAAAAATCGGACCCCTTATAGATTCGTCATGTCTGTCTGTCCGTCCGTCTGTCCGTCTGTCCGTATGTCACAGCTACTTTATTTGAAAACTATTAAGACTCAGACAGACACAGAGTTGAAACTTGGTAGGTAAGTGTATTCTGTTAACCGCTTTCCGAATTATGTACAAAAATAAAAAATATATATTTAATTTATGGAGGGTCCCCATACATGGAACTGAAACACAACAT
>DWNE01006013.1:0-13442 GCA_018249875.1 Cecropterus toxeus | reverse complement strand
ACCCAGACCCAGAACAGAAATCTAAACTCATCATTCATATTTCTGTCTGGCCGGGAATCGAACCCGGGACCCACTGCTAACGCGCAGTAGCATATTTTCTAAAAGTCGTCGATAATATTATAACACCTATTTACCCAAGGTTATAGAATGTAAACTTCAAGAATATTTACAAAGTCTACCTACTTGTAGTACGCAAAGCCCTAAACCAACAGCAGAAACATTGGTATCCTTTAAATTCGGGTAAGTTCCGGGAATTGATCCTAGAATCCTATATATGTTAGACGGATAAATTTGTACGGCGAGGCACATAAAATATTTAATAATATTGTCGCTCAAGTTCTGTACAAGGTTTTGTTACGTACTAAAACGAATGAACAATTATTTCTGATAATTTTAGTTCTCACGAATAACAACGCATTTATGATCTACTTCAGATAAAACCACTGTTGTATCTGAAGATACAGATGTCTATGGAATACAATTACCATTTACCATCAGATGGACTGCATGCTTAAAAACAAAATAAAAAAAAAAGTTCGCTAAATAAAAACAATAGTCGATAATAGTACCCGTCTTAGCTCGTTTAAACGTGTATTCTAAACCCTCAACATTTACTTAAATATGTACTCATATGTATAATTTGCAACTCATAAGGGACGCCACCCTAAAATGCATTCGCTGTGAAACAAATTTCGGGTAGGTAAACAGCCTTTGAACCCCAACTAGCCCTGAGGGGCTCGGCTTATGTTAAATTTTCACAACATACTTACACAAGTCTTATGTGGGTGTATGTTAATTTTAGGGTACATTAATGAAATATGTACGTAGAGCAAGTTTAAAATACAAAATATTTGTAAGAATGTGACGCATTGGAGTATGTGAGTAAACTCAATATTGGGTTCGTCAGTTTGCTTATCAGAACCGCGTCTATGAATCTTAACTGTTGGATTGATCTAAATAAAACCCGACCATGTGTCGAGTCGACGAGTCGAATGGTTCCGTATCATTATCTATACAAAACGGCAATAAAAGACGTTTGTGGTATGAGAGCCCCCTTGATTATTTATTTTATTCTGTGTTTGGTTTGTTTATAAATCAGCAAAGGAAATAAGTACATCATCTGTGAAAATTTCATCTGTCTAGCTATTACGGTTTATGAGATACAGCCTGGTTACAGACACACGGACGGACGGACAGACGAACAGTGGATTCTTAGTAATACGGATCTCTATTACGCAGCGCCGAGGACGGCCACGGGTTTTTAGTGCGGTAAAAATCCCACATAACCTGGCATGGCTCCCACGACGTCAGGTACCTTTGGAAGGTATTCCCCTCGAGATCAAAAAAGGTACCTATTTTAAAATCAATATCTGATATGCATATAACGTTATTATAAAGGAAACAAAGGAAATATGTCTATTCGTAAAATAATAGAATTTAAAAATTCTGTGGATAAGTCTCGTAAAAAGGAATAACCAATTGAAATGACGCTTTTACAAGAATATAATACTTTTTGAAGTAAAATAACATTTTATGTTATCGGAATGGACTCATTTAATCGGAAGGGTATTTTTAACCTTTTCTGTTGAAGGGGTTCGAAATAAGATCTGATTACGTAGATAGCGAATCGAAGGAAGAGCGAAACGATTTTTATCGTAAAACATAATAAAATCGTTTAAATTGTATCCCATTTTTCATACATAAGTAAAATTGGTGTATGTATGAGTACGAGGAGAAATAATTAATTTAAGATCAAAGTTAAATGAGGTTCATAATATGATTATAATCCAAAACATCATTCATTTCGTTTCATTTGTTTATGTCCAAGTGATTACATACTCGTCTTAATTCTACTCGTTGCAAATATTTGTTTTTGTGTGACAATTGTTCCTTCATATCGATATCAGACAGTGTTTGTTGTTTCAGTGTCCTTTTGACTGCTATCTCGGACATGGCCGAAGTAGCAGCCATAAAACAGTAGGGTTGATACTACTTTGAAATTACCTATCTACATTGTAATATATTAATTAATATTACAGTATTGTGAAATAATATTAGAGTAATGGGAGGTGTGTTTTTGAGAAACTATGCGGGTAAAGTGGAGACCCCCAAAACTCGAATATTCGTAAGGGGGAACCCTATAACACTGACACGGCCGCAATATACGAGAGACTAGGAGGCTAAAATGTCTCACTATAATACAGTTAAATGCCCTTATTACGAATTTGTTACTGTTCCTTAAAATTATGTCCATTTACGCTTTCGATCATACCTTGCAATGTTACCGTTTTTGGCGATACCTTGAAAAGTATATAGTATAAGCGATACATTGGTGATTGTTTCGAGAAAACATAGTTAAATCGTCCCAAGAGCACTGTTCATGAGAATGAACAATCGCACTCAAATTAACTTTTTAAAGACAATTTGGTGTTCCACCTCAACAAGTGTCAAAAGTCATTCGCAGTTCGCTATCCGTTTGCACAAGCTTTTAGATTTCCCTAATTGCTCGTTATTGAAGTAAGCGAAATTGCCCTTTTACCAGGAACTTCCAAATTACGAAATTACAAGTTCCTAGACGTACATTGGTAGGAATTAATCCGAATAACATCCGAGTCGCTCTTAATCGCAATATTACGCCGAGGCTATTAATTACACGAGTAAATTAAGACGATTATGTATCATATGTTGTTTGTATTTCCTTATCCTTGGCATATTTAAGTGTAATTCACGGGAAGCTCAGCTAATGTTCTCTCAAAGTCAGTAATATTTTTCTGTTTTTACGCAAGAACAAAAAATATTATCGTAATAAAAATGTCATCTAGCGAGGTTTACATTTCGGTGTGCGTCAATTCCCATCAGACTCGTTTCCGCTTTATAGACACTATTTTCAGACTCTTCTTCTTCAAGAATTATAAGATTGGTTGAATTTATAAACCTTTGAGAACATTTAAGATTTTTTTAGTGTTTTCTTCTTTGACCATACTATATGCCGGATCACTTTTATATGAGGCGACCATCTCAGTCCTCGGGAGTAGCAACGCATCTGTGATAGACTTCATATAGAACCCCTGTTCTGTATGAAGTTGCTTACAAATGTCCATAGGCGGCAATAACCACTTACCATCAGGTGCTTGCTCATTTGCTATTTCAAATTTATAAAAAAAAAACTATATCAAAATATGCTCGTATCATATCAACAATATGTATCTATACATATAGTATGGATATAGTATATTGATATATTGTTATTAATTACAAACACTAATAATAACAATAATGCTTTTAATTTTCATTGCCCCACAAGAATTTTCCAGCTGGTAGAACTAGTTTAGTTCTACCATCTTCTTTACTCTTCGTTACACCTCTCGATTCATACAAGCTTTCTAACAAGATCCCCACGTAACTCGGCATCGCCGCTGACGCCAGCCATTTCTACCGAAACGGATACCTTTTGAAAGGTTTCCTTAGCACCAAAAAAAGAACCAACTACACCAACAGTTAACAAAAACAACAAAATATTACCAACAGGTAATATTTTAGTAAAACTCAAGTCTGAGGTACATTTTACCAAGGAACAGAGTTTGTTTAGCAATTACAGTGACTTCATTCGCGTATAAGTTCGTACAAATATACCTAACAAACGCCGACCACGGTAAATATTTGTAAACCAAATATTGGTTGGATCGGAAAATTGAATGAATATCAATATTTCATTTATTACTTGACTGATTGTAGCCTCATGGCGGTATGATTGTGCAATGCGATAAAATTATAACGGTAACACGAGATGTGTTTGTGTTTGTTTAAATATGTTAACTATATTGTAATGTGATTAGGTAATATCGGTTCTGCTTAGCAATACAGTAAGTACTATAATTTCTGAATGTTGCAGCGTTACTATCAGTCAATCCTAATATATGTTTCATAATGAGTGGGAGAGAGAAAATTTATAATTATTTTAGCTGTGACGGCTTGGTTTTCATCTGTTATAACTTTTTTTGAAATGAAACTTCTTTATCGACGTATGAGAGACATTTAACATCACATTTTTCTGTAACGCGTCACATTTTTCTGCTATTTCATTACGCGTCACATTTGTACCATATAAAACTGCACAAAAGTTTTAATATATTTAGCACAAATATTTATTTTTCTGGTCTTCTCCTGACCGTTTAACTATTTTATGTTCTTGTAAGAGGTAGAATTCTTCTGAGGACGGCTTTGTTTAAAAATTCTGTTAACCCTCTAAGCGAGTCTTTATGCTAACTCTCTACCAAAGATTTTAGTTACACAATAGTTTACATAGTTCAGCACATTTCAAGATTCTCAATATTCAGTTGAACTGTTGTTCAAAGTATAAATTATGCATATCGTGCCACAAAACTAATAATTGCAAGCATACACCAAGTTCGTGAATACTATTGTATCTTCATGATATACGAGCATTGCAGGTGCGCATTCTCGAATAGACTTGCCTTTATATAAAGTTTGCAATATTATTATTTTATTATTAGACTGAATCAACAAACGATCATGCAGGCCATCTGATGGTAAGTGGTAATGACTGCTTATGGACATCCGTAAGCAACTTCTTATGGAATAGGGGTTCTATCAGAAGTCAACAGATGCATTGCTACTCCCGAGGATTAAGATGGTCGCCTCAAATATAGGTGAGCCGGTAACCACACCCTTCCACCGAAACGCGAGAACTGATTCACGCTAGAAATTAGTGTGGTGGTCGTACATTTCAGGTTGAACTACACTGGTTCTACCACCTGGTAAAAGGTTATGTCTGTTGATCACATTATAAACTTTTATTAACCTGTCAAAACTAGAATCGAGTTTACTTCTGCATCAGGAGCGCCTCTGAAACGTGTTTTAGATATCGTTACTATTTTACCGTAGTCTGTACAACAAACTTGTTCTAAATATTGTAGAAATAATTCGAGAGTTTCAAATAGACCTCAATAACAGCGTTGGCAACTTTCGCCGTGGGGTCGAATGGAGCAGCACTAAACACCGCTCAACTTCGCTTAACATCTGAAACGTGCTTCAATAAACTGCCAACTAAATGAAATTCCAGTACCAGATGATGCTAACTAACTAAATAAAGTACTAAAAATGATTGAGTAAGTAATGACTTAATGATGATGATTTTGATTGACGACCCGCGTGGCGGAGCGGGTTCAGTCTGACGCGCACTGGGTTCCGGGTTCGATCCTCGGCGAGAGAGACATCTGAATATTGAATTTAGACGACGCAGGAGAAAATCCTAGTGTGGGGCTATGCGTCTAGAATGCGTGTTTTTTTTTCTTAAACCTACAAGGCTGACGAATGCTATGTATATACCTCGTTCTTAAGGGGTTCATACGGAACCCTAAACAATCAAAGAGCAAAAACAGGTCTCTATAAGTAAGACTCCACTCTCAGTCTGTCCGTCTGTCTATCACCAGGCTGTATCTCATTAACCATTATAGTACGAAATCCTCTCAATTACTTATGTCATATTATTGTATATTGAGAAGACATAATATGTTGAGAAAATCAGATATACTTATCTGATATTTTATATTTTTCTACATTTACTCAACATAGTATAATGAGGTCTACCAATAAAAATTAGACCACAAAGATGAAGGAGTAGGAGGAGGAAAGAAGAGGGGGAGAGGAGGAAATTAACCTAACCTCTAATTTAAAATGAATTGTAGGTAGGCATACTAAATTTTACAAAAACAAAAAATGATTTTCTTTTCAATTTATTTAATAAGCATTATTAACGTTACATCTTGTAAGTATCATTATAATACGAGTAAAAATGTATTCGACTATATAAATAGCCTACATGCCTTTACGAATCCTTAAAACAGAACCGTAGTTTTATACACTCCATAATAATTAAAAGACATTTGTATAATATACATTTAATGTAAAATAGTTTTTTTAGAAAATGTCGCACGATATTAACACATTATTAACAGAGATATGTACATATAATGTTACAAAACATGTATAAGTTAGGTTAGGTTAGGTTATGTTTACCACCGGTCGCAGTCGCACTTGCCGCGTACACACGCGCCACCGTAGAGACCAATACTACGACACCAGTGATCACAGCTCCAGTAATCACATTCTTCACGTCGAACTCGCTCCAAAACTTCTGATTCTTCATCTGTAAATAATTTAATAAATAATTTTTATTTTTATTTTTATTTTAAGGAGTTGTAAATATGTTTAAAAAAATTATTGTTAATTAGTAAATAAATATTATATCATAAAAAAAGTAAAGGTATCTGTAAATTAAGTTTATTCGTTTTATTTATATAAGACTAAATGCCATGCGGTTACAATCGCTACTTTATAAGAAAAAAAAAACAAACATAGCGAGATGTTATATATCCTATAGCCTTCCACATTCAATGGATTATTTAACACAAAAACAATTTTTCAATTTCAACCAGTAGTTCCTGAGATTACCGCGTTCAAAGAAACTCTTCAGCTTTATAATATTAGTATAGATTGAAGTAGCAAACACGCATGTAGTCCACCTATTGGTAAATGTCTACAGTATGGAACCCACTCGAGATATTCATAAAGCTATCTCGAAATGAGCAGTGATAGCCTAATGGTTGAGACTCGGCCTCTCAATCGAGGATCCGGAGTTCGAATCCCAGGCACTAGTTTTTTGAATTTTTTGTGCGTATTAGAATTTAATTATCACTGCATTACGGTGAAGCAAAACATCGTGAGGAAACCTGCACATCAGAGAGTTCTCATAAAAAAAAAATCACAAAGGTGTGTGTGAAGTCTACCAATTCGCACTTGGCCTGCGCGGTGAACTATGGCCTAAAACTCTCTCACTCTGAGAGAAGACCCGTACACAGCAGTGGGACAATAATGGGTTGACGAGATCTCGAAATACTACAAATTAATATGTATGACAATCTATATTTTAAAACTCATTTAACTCATTATAACATAATAGGTATGTTGCGATTCCTGAAGACCAAGTTGATAGCTTCATAGTTAAAGAATGTGGAAGCCGACTGATAGTCGGCTTCCACATTCTTTAACCGAAACATAAGAATTTCCAGTCACATCACACTACGTCTACCATCTTTCTAGTTCTGTTCAAACCCCTTTTTATAGAAGTCGCAAACGAATAGTTAGTACGGTCGATAAGTGCCAACTAACGATCGCTACGCCAACAATTAGATTAACCAGTGTCTAAAGATATCACATCAAAATTAGCAAATATTATAAAAGAAATAACAAGTTTTACCTTCAATGGGATCCATTGCATTTGTTAAAGCGAAGAACGCCATTATTACAACCAGAAGTAAGAAGTATCCCTTCATTTTCCCGATTTTTTACGATGTGGTCTTGTAGTCTGCAAAGATTAGCTAATGCAATTAATCGCGAAAGACAACACTTATATACTGATATTCTTTCCTTATTACTAAATAATTATGTACTTATTTCCCTGCAAATGTTTATTAATAGCAAATTAACTTGATAAATTGCGGTGAAGTACCCGATAAGCGGAATATTAAATATATGTGATAAATACAAATAATGAATGATCTGATGACCACTGTAGTATAGATTTGTAATGGCTCCAACAGCAAACACACATTTATATGAACGCAAAATATATTTCAAACGTCATTCAAACTACGTCATTTTACGTTATGTTATAAATATTAACGACTCAGATTAGATAAATAAATTAAATTGGAATTTAAGTAATTGTACGTATTTTAAAATGTAATGGCATGATAATAAAAAGTGTTGTAATTTTTAAAAATGTATAGCCTATGTCATTCTACAAACTAAAACGATTCTAATGATATGTTACACATCACAATCCGTCAACCCCGTTTGCGCTGCAGTGCGTGACAAAGAAATGGACATACATACACACGCGCTCAAAAATCATTACAGTCCTTCTGACGCAGTCGAATAACAGACATTAGATTTGATTTTGCCACTGCCACTCGTCAAACTCCCACCGGTACCTGACATTGTGAAATTGTTGTAGATAAATTTCCATTTACGGTAACCGCTAGGTTGTGCGCGTTTCCTAGATCCATTATTATCATTTCTGTAGTTCCAGGATTAGAATAGGGCTACGGTATTCCCTGCCTGTCGTATGAGGCGACTAAAAGGGGCTTCCGGGGTTGCGGGCGGCAAGAGTGGGAAGCTCGAATCGGCCAGGTGACCACGGGAATAACGGCGGTATGTGTGATCGCATAACGTCGAAGAGACCAGATTATGTGGTGGGCCGAGCTGCTCACCTGGGTGGAACCCGTTAGGGCAACGCGCTCAGAATACTCCTGTTGCGTTAATGCGGTAAAGTCACACATAACCTGGCGTCGCTCCCACGGCGTTAGGTACCTTTTGAAGGTTTCCCCCTCGCTAACAAAAAAAAAACATAAAGATCCATTAATATGGAAATTAAATATATTCGAAAATAACGAGGAAGAAATAACCCATCATTCACGAAGACCTTCATTAAATCAAATTATTTCTATTTTGTTCCACCTAAACAGCGCGCCATTGTAACACGGATACTCTATAGCAATTTACATAAACCTTTTTCATAGAATATTTACAATAATATGAAACTGGAAGTGACATTTGGTATAAAAATACTTAATTTTCTTGTTACTTGAATTTACATCAGGACTTCTATTCTTTACTGATTATTCACAAATTAAGTAGGAATATTTCATGTGTTTTGTGTATAATAATGGTAGAACAAGATAAAAATAAAATTTCTGCCCAAATCTATATCTGTTTTAACTATGTTCGCCTCATTTAACTTGTGTTAACGAATGCTATGGTGTTGTCTATAATGATTACCCTGCTTGTTTCACCGTGTCCTATATTTACATAAGGCATTACTTCTTAATCGTCAAAAATAGCGACTCAATCGTCAACCTCAGGCTGGACCTTAATATTATTTAGGGATTAATGAAGACGACACTGACAATTTGGCATAATCCATGATCGTTTGCTGGCTAAATGAATACTCTTCAGAACGATTAATTGATTGTTCTAGTCAAGACATTGTTTAAATATTATCTTAATGTATTATTAACATTAATACTTTACTTAACGTCCATTCATCAGTCTTTGAAAGTCCACTTCTGGACATAGGCCTCTAAACGGCGCCGCTCCAATCGGTCCTGTGCCTTCTGAATGTAACCGTTTCCCGCTTTTTCCTTTAGGTCATCGGTCCACCTGGTTAGGGAGCGACCTTTGCACCTTTTGCCTAAGCATGGTCGCCACTCTTTCTTCCCCATTGGTTATCGGTCCTTCGAGCGATGTGAACGCTCACTCACTTTTAAAATTAATAAATTCATTGAAGTCTTTTCCATAATTTCTCTATTTCCGTGACCGCAGTGGAATAATAAATCCCTGCCCACCTGCCTGCAAGGGTCGGTTTTCCTTAAAGAACAAAAGTTTCTCAAAAACGCACCATTGTGTTCTCATCTTGAATTAATGTAGCAGTTATAAAAGATAACGGTATGTAATCCTTAGTAAGTAATTTTATGTAGTAGATACTAGCCCCGCCTCGTCGTTTTACCTGCTTTTGAATAAGAGATATCGGAACTTAAATCGTAACTGGCTTACTTATCTTTAAATAGTGCAAATTGGACCAGGGGTCCTTGTGTGCTTCAGTGACAAACAAACTCACACCATCTCCTTTTTTAACATATTACTGTAGATATAGATATCATTTGTTAGAGTAGATGGATTTTGATAAAACAAAAAAAAATACGTACAGTCGAACATAGAACCACCTCCTTTTCGAAGTCGGTTAAAAATGACTTTCAGATATGTAATTAAGAAGAGATCGTTATAATGAAACATCGGTCAGACGATGTAGGAGTTAACAGTTATTTCCTACATCATCACTGATCTACCAAAATTCAACATCCATTATCGTATATCTAAATAAAATCTGTTAGTAGCTCGTATCACATTTTTGATAAAAACTAACTGTTGTGTCGAATTATGTTTTTACCTAGTAGTACTGAAAGTAATTAGCAGTTTAGGGTTTGATAACGGCGGGCATTAATTATTTTTAACTACTAATCGATAATCGTCAAAGACATAATTATTTAAAAAACATACATTTCCGTTCCTTACATTTTAATGATTCGAATAAGTTGAATAGTTTAAAATGGAATTTGAAATATTGACGTAACTTTACAATGATGTAGTGTAGTATCATAAATATTTACTACCGTAAGTAGCTTCATTTAGTAAGTATTAATGTTTATAATAATATTTTTTTGTGAATGTAGCAAGTAAATATTAATTGGACACCTATGCTTAACAAAATTAGAGCGTCTCGTATAAGTGCCTCTTTCTTACCAAACTCTTTAAGACCTTTCTTCTTTCTTGACACAACAGGTTCTGCTGTGTCAAGAATTTTTGTGTGTTAAAAATATTTTTCCATCTATTTGCTTCGAATTCTTCAAATCATACCAATATATAATGTGACCAAAGATATGACGTAACGTTAATTTACCTGAGTGCTCACACGAACGGTGTCTAAATCAATTTTGACAAAGACAGACATTATTTATTAGTCATTTCATTCAAAGAATCATTTCTAAAGATTGCACTTAACCCAACGAATGCGACTGTACAATTATATAAATGACTTCTTTCGATTTTTTGATCTAAAACTAAAAAAAAGTTGACGTGGCGATGCTTGTAACTATTTATTTTTGCGCCATCTGTTATACATTTTTGGAACTATTAAGTATCGAATAAAGCAAAGCGGGCCGCGTTGTTAGTTCGACTTAATGTGAGGTACTGTTTGTAGATGGTGTTATTTTCATTATGTTATATTTAGTTACTGACGGAATCTTGTCTTCTATGAATATTATACACGAACACGATGTTTCACATCTGCTGGGCATCCCATGACGGTTTTTTTTTTCAATAAGTCAATCACTTCTATAGATGGTAAAGCACTATAGTATCTACAAAATAAAACAACTTAGGTTGCAGTCAGGAGTTGGAACAGATCTGTACATAACTGAATCACACACTTATAACTTCTAGACGTCAAAAATTATTATACGATAATCAGTACTCGTGCCTTACAATACCATTAAAAACCACATTGTTATGCATACTTCTACATGTTTAAACAAACTATAAACCACAAGTAACTGCAACTGACGTTTAATATTCATTTCTTACTCTAACTTTACTTGTTTAGTAAGAAACTTAAACCGCATGTTGGTAAAAGTGCTCACGCTCAAGTCACAAAATCGTCAGTATAAAATGCACAAAGTTGGAAGTGCTAAGTTTAGATGAAACTTGTGTCGTTATATAAAAATGTTTTCAACCCCGAGGTTTAGCGAGTTCAAGAGTCATAACGTTAAATTTGTCGTATTTCAAACGATTTGAAGGCTGTTTCGAAGTGTTTTCTATCATGTTTAATATTAAATTTTAATCTTGATTTATTTTGTAACCTAACCCTTGTAACCTAAATTTGGATACGCAAAAGAATTACATTCATTTACACAAAGAATGAGTATATAATTTAATTACATCCAGGCAACAAATCGAACCCGGTACCGCCTGCGTATTGTTGCTCCACGTTGGCGACTACCTTTACATGTAGGTACCTCTCTCCTTAGGCACTGTTCTCTACCTAAGCCTGGAGGAGACCTGAGTATACCTTCTTTACCCTTTGGCTTCATGTCTATTGATAGAAGGGTTTATAAATAATTTGTAATGTTATCAAACCGCCTATGAGACCGTTTTAGTTTAATGTTTAGTTTAACTTCCCCTTCGAAGCACTAAAGCACGTGTTTAGTTTAGCGGTCACCCATTCAACTAACTACGGCATCCAACGTTACCTAACCTTTTAGATCACTTTTATATGAACAGAACCGCGCAGTTAATGTTAAACTTACTCATACTTTAAGCAACTCTAATATTATGTCACTTAACCATATACCGCTTTCGTTTTTGCCGCAATATCGACATGTATTCATATCATGTCAAGTGTGACCCTTTGAGCGTCCGTTCAGTGTCGAGAATGGATGATCTCATTTATAACGTAATATTAGACGGCATTTTATATATTCCTAGTTTTTGCCAAACACAAATAAGGAATGAGATATTGGGCATGTCTCGCATAAATGTTAGGTTTTCCGCTGTCCGTCCAATTTCTGACTTTATTTCATTTACTTGTATTGCCGTTTATGTACACATGTTATCACACCAGTTGGACTGGTCATAAACAAGAGAGATTTATAGCTGTTTAAGGCAGAAATTGGTGTAGCGTGCCGTGGTATCTCGTATACGACATTCCGCAAAATACTTATATAATTTAACACAAAAATACTAAGAGTATTAGTAAATAACTAATATAAAGTAAACCAATATATTCTTAAATTTTGAAAAGGAAATACTGCGAGTGTCTTGGATACCTTGTTCAGATTTAGTGATGCTATTTGTAGGGATGTTTTTGATATTTTAACTGTAATCGAAAAATATTAAAAATAAGTTGATATTTTTGAGTACTATAAATATTGTGTAATATTAATAGTAAAGAAACCAACAGAAAAATAGTAATGTCATGAGTTCTGGCAAGTTCTACAATACGTTAAAACTATAACAATTGCGATAATTACAAATGATTTATTGTATGTCCTTAAAAGTTAATCCTTTGAAATTTGGTATAAGATTGAAAATTGGTCACCACCTATGAATATTCCCGACATTGGACAAATTGACGAATTATTGTTTTCATTTAAAATAAATAATATTTTATAATACTTACCGATCAAAATCATTAATTTATTTCACTAATTTCATTGCAAATAAATGCGCTCACTGGCTCCAATTAACCTATCATATATTCATACTTATTTGGAAATTTCGTGCGGATATTATAAAATTTGTAATTAAAGCCCGTATTTCGACGGCCAATTTTCGACAGTTTTAACTTCGCTAACGGAATTAAATTTCGAGTGGAGACAGGTGATTGGCGTCTATAATTGACAGATGGACACGAGTTTACTTATTTATCCTTAATTGAGTGTTTCTAACGGTTCCTATTACCATCCTCTCGTTATTATAACAAAGTTTGTATTTCTATCTATCTTTCAGCCTTTGAAAACCACTGCTGGAAATAAGCCTCTCCTAATCGACGCCTTGCAAGTTTAATTACACATTTAAACTATAACTTGGTATAACGGAGGGTCTAATATTTAAATATACTACGAGCTATACAACTTGGGAAGTGCAGAAAAAAATTAAAGCAATCCAAAAAAAACATAAAATAAAAGTTGCTTAATTATAAATACAAGACCCAGCATATAGCAGGAAAAGTAATCTATACATATAAATAAAATTGAAGTGTCTGTTTGTAATATCAAAATAACATTTTTTTACCAAATGCATAT
>DWNE01006012.1:0-13443 GCA_018249875.1 Cecropterus toxeus | reverse complement strand
ATTTTAGTGTCGAAAATATATATTTTTTGTGTTATATTATTTGTTCAATAGCATATAGTACGCAGACCCGAAATATGGTACAATACTATATATAATAGTACGGTTGGCAACCCTAGTATAAACACCAGACCAAGGTCATCCCGCACGAAAGTTGCACTGATCCAAGTGTCAAGTGTTCGACGCCTACTTTCCCTTGCAAAATTGCATACAGTGGGCACGTAATAGGCCGTTGCTAATGCAGTATATTGTATAATCGGTCCAGTGTGCCCCGATTTAGGTATCACAACGTTATCGGCATTTGCATTTTGTAGAGCGACATCGATGTTAAACAGAGCGTTGAACAAAGCACGTCCGATCACGACAGGACCGGTGCCACTGAATTTAACGCGCCGTTCGAATATTTGTGCTGGTGTAAATTAATATTCGAATCATAAATTAACATCACTGGAAAACACAATTATTTTCGTTTATGTATAATGACTTGTTCAGTAATTCAGAATGACCAAGTACGGACTTAAATAAAATGGTTAAAAAAAAAACATTGTTAGTGCTTACAAAATTTGAGGGTTGCCCTCGATTTCCCTGGAATCCCATCATCAGATCCTGAGTTGCTGCACAAATGGGACCCCAGCAGGAGTATACTCTTTTTAATTTAAAAAAAATTGAAAATCGGTCCAGAAATGGCGTAAAAATCGGTGAACATACATAAAAAATAATACAGTCAAACATAGAACCACTTCCTTTTCGAAGTCAGTTAAAAATATTGACGTTCTAATTACATTCAGAATACAACATTTATACTCTTCTTTAAATGTAATTTGCGTGACCGCGACATGCGACTATAGATAAAGCGAATGACAGAAAAAGCAATACAGCTTTATGATCCCCTGGTACTTTTATATAATTTCCCCGTACACAACGTCCCGTACAATGTTGGCTGTCGGAGCATAGCTAGAACAAGTTAGTACAGTTTTGACGAAACATCACAAAGCAAAACTGAACGGACACAGCCACCCGTACATTTCGTTTTCAAAGTTTATTTGTTGCAATTGCAACCGGACTGTGGCCATCCCGCGGAACGGGTAACTTATGTGAGCCGTCCGCAACTTTATTTAGGTGCTTTGTAAATCGCCAAATAGGTATCCGGATTTGCTACGTGCACATAAAATTTATGACCTAAATAAACGTACGAATAAAACGAAATGTCTATTTCTAACTGTAATATACACTCAACGCAATAATGATAATAGTGCAGAAATGCAAAAAAGATGTGGTATCATCAAATGTAGAATATTTACAAATTCTGATATTCATAAATCATAAAATGAACATAAAATCATGAAAAGAGAAAAACAGAAATCGTCCGTTTAAAATTTAACTGATCCTGCCTTCATAGACAAACTACTCTCAGAAGATCATATTAAAAAAGAGCACACAAAATGCAAAAAACCAGTAAATTAGCCTTTAAGCCGGTTAATAAAATGCAGCGTTAGCGGCACATTGAGCTGGAAAATAAAACAAACATGCACAAACCACGTACACGGCACTAAATTGACTGTGCATTCCACAATTTCATCAGCGATTCAACTCATTCTGTTTGCGATAGTAGCTGACAGGAGATAATGAACGTAAATAAAACTAAAATACGGTAACTTGTTACAGACGGTAATTTATTCTGTGATGGAGAATGCTGTTTTCAACAGATTAAAAAAGATCAAATAATGAACTCTACGGAAAAGTTTTTAACTTTAAAGCAATGGAACTACTTTGTAAAATCTAAAGAAAATAAAAAAAAATTGCAATCACTTTAGTAACATACCTAAAAAATATTCATTGACAAAATTGAAAATTACTGTGACAATAATAAATAAATTATATGTTTCAATAAAAAATCGCATATATAAAAGTAGATTAAAAATATATAAAACATGCAGCTTCTAAAATTGATTTGAAACACTTTCATAACTTATTGTTCAAGCAGTATTAGTTAACCATTTATTAATTCAAATCGAATAAAGTAAACAACTTCAACAAATCTTTCTTTACAAGGATAAAAAAATCTTATATCATCAAAATCACCGACTCGTATCACGCGACAAATCGTGCTTCCGAGTTGTTCGGCTCCATTGGACCAAGTCCGTACAGACGGCACGAAAGGAGGCGTTAAAAAATAAATGGTATCGACAGCACGTCAACTCGAATCATTTGGATGTCACGTACATTCTCTCAATTTACCATCACTTCAAATGTACTTGAAACGCAATTTTTTTCATCAACACGCTCGACTTGTGTCCTCTCCGGCGAGGTCACGTTGTTTCCTTGATTACGATCATTTGTCATCTCATTAGCTTCCTACTCACGCTTAAAACGTTTGCGTCGATTTGTAAATTGAAATTTATTAATCATATGCATCAGTGTTCACGTCAAACATATTTTGATTTCATATGCACTGAAGTTTCTATGGTTAAAACATATCATTAAATCAATAAGGTTTAAAGTAAGGAATAAAATTGATAATCAATACAACAAATTTCTTATAAATGTAATGTCGTATTTAATTAATAAATAAGTGGGATAAGCTTGGATTATATCAGATTAAGAACAAATTGTGTCTCAAGAAATAATGATAATTACAGCACTTAGCGAGGTGAGAAAATATGACACTGGGGTAATAAAAGGTAGAGTGGCTAAAGACATTATGTAACTCTGGATAAGCCGTGGCCACCCACGCTAAATTATATGCTTTAAAAGGTAAAAACGTGAGGCAGCAAGCTTTCTTAGACTGAATTGGAAGCTGTAATTATCAAATAAGGTACGAAAACATTAACATCAAGAGCAATTAAGTATCATTTTAGGCTTCACCGTAAAAGGGAGACAACAAAATGAAAATTTTAATGACAATATAATCAAAGGAGCCAGCCCATCCAATCTTTTTAATTAATGGACTCGAAAAAGATTTCTTTCTCGCTTTTGCACCATTAATTAATGAATCTGTTGTGAATGGGACGAATGAAACACTGAATGAAACCTTTACAAAGTAAATGTTTGCAAAGACAACTTAATGTTGTTTAATAATATTCAAGAATAAAAGTGTATTACTCAATATTAACTAGTATTACATAGAGACGTTCTAAATGATACATTAAATTTACATTATGAAATGAAATGTCTTTATTTTTATAGGCTTACGGGGGCACACTTACAAATTGTCATTTACAGTATTTTGTCTTACACTACCACTTACACTTATATTATCCAGAAAAGCAATATGTATTTTTAAGAATCTCAAGAACAATTTTCATTCGCGTTTAGATAAACGTACGTTATATAATGTATGAGAGGATCGATAAGATTGCTCGTTAATACAAAAGAAATATATGATTAATTCCATAGTTGATAAAAATCAAAAGAGCCTTACAAACTCAATTGATATTCATAGACTTGATTATTATCAAAGCAAACACAGTCGATACAGCATTCATCGGTATGCACAGTGCAACAGCAAGAATTCCACAACACTAGCGCACAGATAAGCCGAGCCAAGTCTCCGGTTATCTCCGACAACGGCCCCATTGTGGCAAGTCCATTGCCACACGACCGTCCGTCTCATTGTCCAATTGGCGACGTCACACTTATAATGTGGAACACTAATTCTAATACAATTTGATCCAAGATTCTCTACTGCCATTTACTATTTGAAAAAAAATGTTAAAATTTGTATTTAAAAAAATATATTGAGTCTATTGAATAATAATATGGAGCTATTCACTTTCACACTTTTCAGACAACTAAATCAAGCTGCTACTTCAGGAGTGATCAATCATGTCAAGAATAAGTAACAGGGTAAGAATTGACGGGTGTATAACCGACATAGATATTGAAACGTTTCCGTCAAAAATTGCGAAGTGGTTTTTTACACGTCTCACCCTACTCTACTCATACCTATTTTCTATACGCGATTCAGCAAAAAAGGGCAAAAAAGAGCTTGAAAAATGGCGAGTATCCTCCCATGTCCTAAAAAGCACATTGACGTGGGTATGAATAACAAGTTTGCTTTTAGATAAATCGGTTCCTATATTTACCGTCTTGTCGCACAATGGGTTTCGTACGAGCGGTGAGCGATGAACCGTTAAAAATAACGTCGAAAGGAGTTTACTTTTTATCCATTAAAGTATATTATATTGTATAATACAATCAAGAACAAGATTCTCCTAAAGAATCTTGTTTTATTTCAATTAATTGTTCTTCATAACATAACATCCCATTCTCATTACCATTATCATAACATCTATTATACTCATCTACAACATTTACAATTCTTCTTCTTTAATTTCTTGTTAACCGACTTCCAAAAGAAGGAGGTACTCAATTCGTCTGTATTTTTTATTTGTCGCTCTAATAAGAATATGAATATTACCTAAGAGCAGAAGTTGGTGCGTCAAAATTTGAAGCTGCTATCAATTTAATTCGTAACATGAGTCTTATGATTCTTCTTGACTTGATTTGAGAGAAAAGTTGTAGGATTAAATCTCTCGTGTATCGCTTATTCGGTATCAACGAGGAAAGACCTTCAACGATCCAAGTAACGAGACAAGAAAACAACAATTTGGGCGCGATGATTACGTTTCATGCTAAAATTGACGGTGGGGGAACAGCGGTGGACGGATGCGATGGTCAACTCGCTAAATCTGAATTTATGCGTCCGGTCGACGCGTGTTCTTCTGAACGGCGTGATGTTGTTGGTGGTTAAGTAATCAAGGAAGTGGGTTCATATATTTTTAAAGACATTATGTGAAGCAGAATCTGAAAGGACACACGCTTAGGACAATGATTATATCTGGGAGATACGGAAGTTTTAGCATTAAGACCGCCATTTATGTATGTGATTTGTATAATTAGTTTTTCATATTGCTTTTTGTCGCTTTCAGCGTTACTAATTTTAATATTTAAGATAAAATACGCGAGTAATCGTTAAACACATAAAATCAATACAAAAGTCTTAAAGAAACGAAGGTTATCTTTCTAACATAAGTTTCTTATACATTTATATCTAGCTTTTCTCTCGCTTACAACGAAACTAAATACATACAAGAAAATGAAGTAAACAAACACATACGGAAGATAATAATAGAACAGATGTGACATAGGGCAAATATTATAACAGCAACATAGGTACATTTTGTGTTTTTTGCGTGGAGAGAGTTTCGTTACACCTTTTTATGTGGAGTTTTTTTGGTGGTAGAACTCTTAGTGGATCGACTCCGGAACTACCACCGCCACACTTATTTTGGTCTTATTACAGCAGCGTTATGCGCTGTTGAGTTCTAGTCTGAAGTGTGTGGTAAGGGAGATATACTTATCCGAGGTGTTACAACTCAATCATCAGGAGTAGCAACGCAGCTGTGGCTAACCTCAAGTAATACTGTAACTATACTGATACTGCACTGTACTGATAAGTTACTTTATCTGGAGTTGACTACAGATGTCCATGAGCAGCAGTAGCCACTTACCTTTCAGCTGAACTGCACGCTCGTTTTCATTATGCGTATAAACCTACAGTCTAGAGCAAAACTAGTTTCAACTCCGCTTTTAAACCCACCGAATCGATTTCCAGTCGGTTCGGCAATGGAAAAACCAAGTCAGATAATTAGCTAAGTGGAAACGCGACTGGTACGGAAAAAATACGTACAAGTGCGAATTTGTTTTGCGCGATGACGGTTCCGCATTTTTTTCGGACAACAATATTAAATAAATGTTATAGTAGGTTTATGTTTAGTTTCGTTGTTTGTATGTTTGTAGATATGTTTACTTTGTAATTCTTAATTTATTTTCTTTTTACCAGGCTGAGTTAATCACAGGTGTGCTACGAAATCACAAATAATCTGATATTTTTGTTTTAAAATCTTAGGTACTCTTGAGTATATCTCATAACATTTCATGTGTATGTTAATTTAAATAATAAAGTTAAATTGAAATATTTTCGTAAAGAACATCAAGTTTAGAGTTCAAAATACGCGGAAAAATTCCAAATAATGACACTATTAAAGCATTTTATACAATTTTTGCACGGAACCCTAAAAATCAACCACCGGCGCGCGACTGCATCGATCTTCTTTTTAAAACAGCATTCGTTCAACTTTGTGATGGAGAAATATTAAGCGATTTCTACCTCGTTTCAGGCAGCAATTTGAACTGCTGTATGTACTCCTATTACTTTTGCAGTAAAAAGTTAACGTACAAATTAGAACGATATAAAAAAACTAGATATTTATACAAATCACTGTTTAAGAACTAACGTAAATTTGACGCAGTTGTAGGTTTAAACTTTGGTCTAGCAGACATTTTTTGATAAAACTAAATTTCCGAATGTAAACATGGGTGTTCCTATATTATATGTTCTTTAACGTCACCATGGGTCCTGTAAATCCTGCAAAACTACAATTGTAAAAATCATCATAACTTTGAAATGTTACAATGAAGTATTACATTAAAATAGCAAATTACAAGTGCTAAATAAACATTTGGGCGTTTAAGCGATACATTACAGCTACCGCAATAACAATTCAAATACCAGTCATGAAAACGACTGGGCCATAAAAACTGCGCGTGCACGCACGACAGACACTCGTTAGTGCGAAATGGTGTTACAACGTTCAATTAATCTAGTGACATCAGCGCTAAGCCGACGGTACACTTCAACATCACGAAGGACGCTGAATTAATGACTCCTGGCAATAAAAGAACAGACAATCATACTAATATTATGAATGCGAAAGTTTTCAAGGATGTTTCATCTGGTTGGGCTTCAATTTGGCACACGTATTATCACCTAAATTAACACATAGGATACTATTTATCGAGATAAATAACCGAAGCAGGCGAAGCTGTACAAGTTACTTGTAACTTTATAAACAGAAAGTAAATTACTAAGCTAATGGCAATTGGTTGGACATATTACGTAATAGACAGAAGAGAGATTACCACAATTCAATGGAACCACGGCTATGAAAAAGGAGAACAAGACATTCTTAGAATCAGTAGAATTCTGAATAATAAATATGACTAGCAGCGCTAAAATACGCTGTTACATGTGTATAACTCAAAACTTAAACTTACACTGTCCAACTTATTTGATAGAGTTATCAATTTGAAGTACTAATAAGGCATATTTACATCTATAAAATAAAAATGTTTTATTTTACAGAAGTAAATATTAATACGGGTATATCAAATCTGAGCTTAGAGAGATTAACCAAGAGATTGTACCAAAACACTAGATATGCAGCCCACGTGGAAACAGATGTTAGCTTTACTTATTACAGTTGGAAAGTAAGACGTGGATAAGAAGATAAAACTTGGATTTATTCACCCTACCTAAGATATACGAGAGAAAAACTTCGGGGAGAAATCCAGACAAACTTGTTCCCCGTAGAACAGTTAAACTCCTACATTTAGAAAAATTACATCTAACGCTCTAGCTCGTAAAAATGTTTACCGCCCGTCGCCGTGCAATACATTGTACATATTGCATCTTTCATCATATCTTGAGCAATTTGAAACAACACTAAAATTCTACGATATGTAATTATATTCTTCAATGACACTAGGAAATAAGCTGCTTGTAAGTCACTCAGATAAAGGAAATAACAGATATATAGATATATGCACAGATATAAATATATATTCACGTTAAATGTAAATAATTGTAGTAACAATAAGCAGAAAAGACTTGATTTATATCTAAAACAGAACTTAATGATAAAATAATGTCTGTTTGAGCCGTAGTGCCCATATTTTCAGTTACTTTTCATTCAAGAGTCACACGTAAAACTTCAACATCGCTAGAAAGATCTTTATATCTCCCCTCTCCTCCCCGGTTGTCGGTAGCACACATCTTATTGCAAACGTTGGCCGAGCTGTAAATAAAGGCACTACTGGTAATACGAAGCCCCGGGGAAGGGAAAGGAGGCCCATACATCCACAGTTTACGGCTGGGGCGGTGATGGTTTACGATTCGACGGAAACGGCCCAACTGAAGCTACTTTCGACGAAATTATCCCATTCGTCTATTTTTAAAAGCACTTGCAATAAGGATTTAGGAGAATAGCGGCAATGTTATGGACTTACATTCACTTCATCTAATATAACATTGAAATAACTTAGCATAAGTTGAGAGACGCTACGGTATCATAAAGATTCTGCTGGCTTAGCACCAATTATTAGTTTATAGTTTCTAAAACTTTATGTTTCCAGAACAAAACGATCTGATTGTGCAAATTAAATTACTTGGTAGAATATTCACCAGGTAAAAAAATCACGAAAGAGTTACATGTGACATTTAGACGGTAAAGATTACACGCCTTGCAATAATTTATAATATTCAGAATGGTATTTCTAACGTTCGAGTATACACTTGATTTGCCTGGAAGTTTGGTTCCCTTTTAATTTTAAGAAGCGATCAGGCTTGGCAGTAAAAACACTGATCATAATAAGAGAAATATCGCGGCAATACCCCGAACAAGCGGTAAAAACCAAATCGTGATTAATACACAGTTCAAACACACAATACAAATACACGTCGATTATGAAAACACCAGACGCTATATCAGATGTTGCTTCCATTAATCTCCTGCATACAGATACCGCGTACAACGGTTGTCGGAAGTTAATTCCACTTAATCCTGTGCACGTGTTCACGAACATGACGTTTTGACGTATTGAGATGATAATTAGTGTACGTGAAAGGCACAAGATAAAGTTTGCTATGAATAGAACACGATCTATACAGAATCATTTGAAACAGCGAAATTAGAAAATTATCATCAAGAACATCATACGTACTGTACTAAAGCAAAAGTGTGAAAGTACGTTCCCAAAGTTTTTTCTTCGCTCAGGTTTCCTTATATTACGTTATCGTGGAGTATCTTTGCCGCATAGCAATTAAAGATGGCAGGTTTAGTAAAAAGCTTAAAGTAGGTTTGACTGGCATTCGCTGAAAGCCTCTCTTTGTCCGTCACACACATATTTGGGGAAATTCAACTCTTATTATTAGGGCTCGAGATATCGTATGCGCGTTCTGCACTCTCATCTCATAAGAGATACCACTTAGAGAAGCCCCTTCTTTTCGGGACGTGGGTGGCGTTAACATAAGTGCTGGCTGACGTTCACGCCGCGTACTTTTAGTCGGTAGGAGTCCGACATACCCCTTTCTGCACCCCCGGGTAGAAGAGGATCCATGATGATATCTCCGCGTTAAGAAAAAAGGTTTGACTGGAATAGATTCGCGATATCATGATATACTGTCAGGTGAAAAATTATACTTTTCAAAACACAAACAAATCGAAACGCCAAGCTTAACAAAAATATCCACAACAATGTCATTCAGATCATTCGCCCAATCCCGTTCATAACTTGACACTACACTTTAAGAACTTCAAGATCACCGGGTCATATGAATATCAGACGGCATTGTTAGTGGTTCAACAGAAGACGTGTCGCCTTTCATTTGTAACACGTGACAAATGCACGTTTATTAGGTACTCGCAATGTTTGCCGTTCAGATAACTGTCGTGTGAATTGTAAGTGACGTCTTGATGGCTTGGATATGAGACGAGAACCGTTTACATTACAATCATATTGAATTGAGAAATTATATGATTATTAATTAGTGATTAGTGATGGTTATGCATGTTTGAAATGTATTTAAATGCTTAAATGTTAATAAGTCTGTTTTTGATTATTAATTATTCATCTACTGCAATGACAGCATCACCTAAGATTAACGGATGTAGAATTCATATCTGTCGAACAACTGTTTTGCCTGGCCATAAAAAGAGAGAGGTTCAAAGAACTAAAAATCCAATCTACAACAGTAAAAAGACAACAATAAGAAGACGAAATGAATATTTAATATATGATATTGAATTTGATGAACAAGTGGTATTTTTTCTAAACACATATACCACGAGCAATATAAATGTTTAGTCACATTTGACGCTTAATTGAATATGCTATCTAAACTACAAACATTATGTTAATAAAAAAAAACATTTTAATCAACGAATAGGACGAGTCCGACTAAAATATCTTACGATTAACATAAAGCAAGAATGACCAGTACAACCGGATCAGATACGAATGTCGGACAAATCTAAAGCCCTCGCAAATACCAAAGGCCAGTCGTGATTGGTATTCCTCAACAATTAGTGTTGCCGACGCTACTGGCTTTGCATGCAAAATGAAGAACCGGAGGCGATGTACATTTTATGTCTATAGTTGAGTTACTATTTTCCGCTAGGTGGTGTATATACGAGTATTTGTATTCGTACTGTATTCAATATGGTCACCGATAGAAATCTAAGAGATATATTAAAAATTGTTTTTATTAACATGTTTATTATATTTATTTTTGCTGATTATATTAAGTTGGATGAAGTATAAATTAGGCTAAAATAGTTAAGACTGCAAGCCAAGCCAAGGCAAGCCGAGCAAGCCATTCGCTACGTCCATCTGATGGTAAGTGGGCATTGTCACCGATGGATATCAGTAACCACCCCAGATAAGATGAGTCTTACCTGAGTCTTACAGAAGCAATGCTAAACCTGAGGACTAAGTTGGAACGCCTCGGATAAATGCGTCCCTTACCACACCGTTCAGACCAGAACACAGTAGGGTAGAATACTGTTGCTATTAAGCAGAAATAATTGTGTTAAAGTACAGTTACTATTAAGTCATCACTGAGGAACAATATGAGACCTAAAAGGGGTCCTTGCGTGAGCCCGTTGAATTCTTGAGCAATTTGCCGTAAAAACAGTACGTACATACTTGTGGATATGCGTTTACGATTAACATTCAACTGAGCATCCCACCAACGTCCTTGCGCGCTTCGCTAAGTGCTATGTGTATTGCACCAGACCAATCTAACCACAACTTAGTATCGACAGATAAATAAATTAAAATGGTTAATGGATGTTCATTAAAAAACATAACATTACTTTACAAACAGATAAATAAATTCAAACAAGCAATTCTTTAATGTACGAGTATAAACATACACTAAGCATGTTATTCTATCTTAGAAAAGAGCCAGAAAAAATTAAAGTAATCCTGAATTCAAACAATTCATTAATTATTCAAGATTATGTAGTAACTTAAAGTGACTATACAAATGGAAATAAAAATGGTACAAAAATACATCAACTATAATGTTCTTCATTCTTACTGTTTGTCAACTTCAGACGTCAAGCTACCTTTGATAAAGATTACATAAAAGATATCTTTTATAACCAAAACATAAAAGGTAAACAGGCGACCCGGCAGACAGGCGGACAATATAGACAGCTGGTAACCCTGCAATGGCTAATGACAGCCCTTTTCCCTAGATCACCGTCTGCCGTGACGTGTCATTATATGCTCGTTGGAAGCTAGGTAAGAATTAAAAGCAACGTTTTAACTGAAGTTCTCCGCCGCTACGCCGCATTGATAAAAAATATTACTAGTGTGAAGAAATCTTCTATTTTTTTTAAATATACCTTACATTCTATTTAGTTTTATTTATATAAAGAAATGGAACTTTTTTATATTTTATTCCACAAATATTATTTTTAAATTTTACTACATTTTTTTTCTAACTACAAAAATATGAAGAAAAAAATTTACTTCGTTTCCAAGGGCTGTTATAAATTTTATAGCAAAGGACATTAAGGACGGTTAGGGCTCGAAAATTTTACGACATAAACGTGTACGGAATCCGATCTTTAGGGAGTAAACGAGGGTAATTTTAAGACGGCATAAACATGTTCTATCCCAGAGTTAAAGGTGAACTTCTATATACGCCAATAAATATGACTTGTATAGAGACGTTATATTAGTTTATAATAAGCATTTGCCTTTAGTACAAGTTAATTTCGTTTCCCTAAAAAAAATTGGTGTCAAGGAACACCCGGATGGAACGAAGTTCCTTTCGATAGATTAGTGAAGAAATTGTAATAAAATTTTATTTCTTTTAAGTTATTGTAATATTTTTTAATTATTAACAAATATAATGTAATAGTATAAACACTTCATTCATTTATGGATTCATTATTGTTATTATTTATTATTTACAAAAAACCTGTATACACTCAACAAAAATAATCGTCGCGACACCACACTGTTTAATGCGAAATAGAAGTGTCGTTACAACAAAAAGTGTCGTTACAACTTTTGGTCTTAATTTTTTCCGTCTAGCTCCATTTCGCAACGCGCGATAAGGAACTACGCTCCAAAAAACGCTCTCTACACTCATAGCCCCACAGTAGGATTTTCTCCTCCGTCGTGGGTGCAACGGACACACAGACGAATAAACAAACACCGAGAACCAGAACGGGCATTAAATTCAACAACCAGATGTCTGTCGGGCCGGGGATCGAATCCGGAACCCACAATGCGTCAGATCGACATGGTGTCCATGTTACTTGCGACACAAGAGTAAATGCTAATTTTTCATTTTTCTCATTCCTAATTGCAAATAAAAAGACAGGTGCGGATTCACATCAATACATACAGATACTCATACAACGTAAAGTAAACACACGGCATTACAACCGAGACGGAATGCTCATTCAGCTCCGTGGCTCGCGGGCCGTACAAAAGCGACGTCATTCAAAAACGCGTAAAGCACTTCGAGCGTCGTTAAAAAAACGACAAAGTTACGAAACAACAGGTAACACGTTGAAAACAGAAAGGATTACGTATTCTGTCGTATCGTATCCTCCAACACCGTGAACTATTTTTATCCGCGTCATACGAAGGGTTGTTTTTACCCGACTGCGTCAGAATCAGGGTTATGTTTTTCGAGCGCATGTATGTATGTATGCATGTATGTGTGTATGCCCATTTCTTTGGCACGCGCTACCGTACGTGTAGTATCACTAGTGTACGTATCACTTGAAAAGTCTCATTTTTGCAGTGACGCCTTTTTAATATTAAATTTAAAGGTTAAATTTAAAGATATTAGTATCTGTATCCTAATTTAACATTCAACCTTTGATTCACTAAACTACAATAACTCTATCAAAACTTATTACAATGTTTCAATGTGAACAAAACCACGGTGCACATATAAAGCGAAATAATAAAAGTTCGACAGTAATAAAAAACAGTTAACTATTCGTTCAAATAACGCAAATAAGGAGAAATCACGGCGAATGTTCTTTTTATGGAGGAACGTAAATAGTTCACGTCGTTTACGGTGACAAATGATTTAGCAAACTGTATTTATATTTAGATTTCACCGTCACAGTTTGCAGACTATATTAAGATTTGACGACCCGCGTGGCCGAGCGGTCACCATTCCGTACCGGTCTGACGCGCAATCAGTCCCGGGTTCGATTCCCGGCTAGACAGAAATATGAATGATGAGTTTAGATTTCTGTTCTGGGTCTGGGTGTCTATGTATTCGTG
>DWNE01006011.1:0-13443 GCA_018249875.1 Cecropterus toxeus | reverse complement strand
GACGGAGCGGTAGTACGCAAATTCGTCCCTGTAGTTCCGGCATCAGAATAGGGCTACGGTATCCTCTGCTTGTCATAAGAGGCAACTAAAAGGGGGCTTTCGGAGTTGCGGGCGGCAAGAGTGGGAGCTCGAACCGGTCAGCCAGGTGACCCTGAAAGGACGGCGGTATGTGTGGTCGCATATTATCGTAATGATCAGACGGTACGGTGGGTCCAGCCGCTCACCTGGGTGGAGCCCGATGGGGCAATGCGCTCGGAGGACACCGTTTGCGTTCCTTCGGAGATCCCGGAGTCCTTTTCGTAGCCTTAATTATGCATAAATTTGTCTGGTCACTTACGAGATACTACATTCAGAAACTCTCTTCTAAAATAATCAATATTTTCAGGTGTACCTTCCCAGCCCTCGAATCTGATAGCCACGGAGGCTGGAGAGACGTCAGTCACGTTATCGTGGAGACGGCCGGCACACGCTGGAGACAATATTGTGTCTTACGAACTATACTGGAATGACACGTATGCTAAGGAACATCATCGGAAGTGAGTGGTTTTTTAATATTGTTTAAGCGAAAGAAATTATAGGAACACTCGATGTTAAGACATTTTACTCGTAAATTAAATACACGTTTATAAAATAAAAATAGGGCAAAAGACCGATGTTAAATAGATCGTAGGGGAATGGATGCTGACAATTAAAAATCATCAAACCAGAACACTAGTCCTCAGTAAAGTTTAAAAAAATACAGTGATGAATCTGTCAACCATCCAGGTGCCACCTTGTAACTGGTCATGAATCTGGCATGTGATAGAACCAATGTTGTTCTCCGGGGGAAGTGCCACCGCCACATCTATTTCTAACCTAAAGCAGTACTTGTTGAGGTCTTCCGCCTCATGTCATGTCATGTAGCCGTCTCACTTCTATATGAGGCGACCGTCCTAGTCCTCAGGATTGGCAACGCATCTGTAATCGACTTCAGATAGAACCCCAATTCTATATAAAGTTGCTTACAGGAGTCCATGTGCGGCAGTAACCACTTACCATCAGGTGGACTGCATGCTCGTTTGCTATTTAATTTTTAAAAAGACACCTCAATTTACGTAAACGTTTCTTAATAAATATAGAACAGCAGTCCTACATTAAATGGATCGTAGCAAATGATCGCTAAGAATAAGGATCATCCAAATCAGAACGCTAGATTTTATTACAATTTCTTGAAATACCTACAATAGTGAATATGTATTCGAACCACCAACCACCTTGCTATTTATGATTAACTAGCTGAACTACATGTGCTTCGTTACGCATAGTTTTTTCATACATCATGTTACATTATCGATTTTTTCAGCTGGTTCCTTTTTTTTCTCTTATAAAATGTAGCCTATGTTCATCAGAGATAATGTAGTATTCCAATGGTAAAAGAATTTTTCAAATCGGACCAGTAGTTTCGGAGCCTACTCAATTCAAACAAACAAACAATCAAATCTGTCCTCTTTATAATATTACTGTAGATACGTAAGTACATGCACTCAAAGTCACGAACAATTAGACATTTTAATATTGAAATTAAATTTATGTATAGATGTTGGAATCAACCATGCCACCATACCGGTCTAAACACGCAGTGGGTCCCGGGTTCGATCCACGGCCAGACAGAAATGTTACTGATGAGTTTAGATTTCTGTTCTAGGTCTAGGTGTGTGTGTATTCGTCTTTGTGTATCCATGGCACCCACGACACAGGAGAAAATCCTACTGTGGGGCTATGAGTGTAGAAAGCGTTTATTTCATATGTCTATTAAATATTTAAAAGTACATTAAACTTTATACGCTACGAATAAAAACTTATATCAGCAGTATATTAAAATGCGTCAAAAGGTTTCAGTCAGTCAGTTTAGGTTTAGCCATAAGTTCATAAAAGAAAGAAAAATAAATATACTGTCAACATAGCAACCGTTTCATATTTATCGTTTAAAAACATTCTCTCAATAAAAATGTATATAAAAATCAAAAGTCGACGTACTATCGTTTTGCTAGATGAGAAATAATTTTCATTTCTTTGACGTATTTTCCATTGGACCACTGGCCACGCGCCGCTGAGCGGAATTTTCTATTAAAAATGGAATAATGGAAATGCCTAGAACTATTACAATTTTCATAGCATTGTCGACGTTTTTCACTACGAGCTTTTACCCGCTTTGTCTTCGTTTTCCCTTTCGTTTTTTTAAACGAATAATGTAATTTATTTGTGCAAAACTCTTAAAAGATAATGTCAAATTTGCTGTCCTTACGGGTGAAATCGTCCCACGTTTTTCCAGATTCCACATCTTACACCCACCTTGAATATGAAAAGGCCAATTTAAGGTTTTTGGTTGATAAAATTAAAACGTCTCGATAACTGCCAATCCAATTAACAATATCGTTTGAGAAGCAAAATAAAAAAGGTAATAACCTTTTTTATTTTCTCTGATTAAATATAATCAGTTTGCCTTTGCCTGCGCCAGTTATTGAAATACGACAATAATCATAAATTTTCCATAAATACTTTTTTCAAATAATAATTATAAGGCTTTTAGCAAATAATAATTTAGCAACCATAAAATGTAACTAAATATTCTTACTAATATTATAAATGCTTATGTAAGTTTGTTTGTCACGATAAAACTAGTCAACCGAATACATCATACTTGGTACACGTATTTTTAGAAATGTTGGAAATAACGTAGGATACTTTTTATTAAAAAATAATAATAAATTGGCAGACATGACTGTTTGTTAAATATGTTGAAAATCTAGCAACTTCAAAGCCTTCAAATTAATATTTTATTGATTTCAGCTTCTTATTAGCTTCAGCTGTTCTGCATTTTTTGTATATTTCATATTATTTTGTTCTAACACTTATAAGCAGTACTAAAACTATTTTAATTTTCCTCAACTTTATTGTTTTATTTATTACTCGTTAGTTTTAGTTTTTACTCTGTTCTTCTGTAAAATGAATATATTGGAATGTTGTTATTTTGTTTTGTTACATGATCCTTGTTATTTATTTAAAGTCTTTAACGCGAGCGAAGCCGCCAGTAACAGTTAGTACCATATAAATAAAACAACTTCTTGTCTCTCCCGAAATGTTAGAGAATAATGTAGTTAAATACACGTTCTTAATTAAATTAAAGGACGTGTAGCGTACTTTACAAGTTGTCTTTATTGTAACTTAGTTAAATTAGACTAAGCTCAACTTATAATCATACTTAATGTAGTTTGACTCCACGCCACATCCTTCGGTGGAGTTTTCAACAGAAACGTAGGTCCAGTTAGGCATTATATATATCACTAAGAAGTTTGCATGGAATTTCTAACATTAGACCTGAAATGTCTTTAAGTCTATATCTGCTAAACAGACAGGAAGGTAAACAGACAGACAAAACTGACCGCCGGTGGACAACATCGGTGATTGCAACGAAATTTATAATTACAAGAACATTAACTCAGGTTACCGGAGAGATACCATAGTTATACCTATTTCGAACGTGAAATGGTTCTTGCGTATTTTTGATGTCGATACCAACTGTCTTAGATAAGCGGCGACTATCTTAGTCCTTAGGAGTGGCAACGCATGTGACTGACTCCTGATAGAATCCCTCGTTCTATATGGAGTTGGCTACAGATTTATACGGGCTCCACTGACCATAATATTTGTTATCTATTACAAGCTTTTTAAAACTATTTTTTTTTTACTATTTTTTTTATTCTTTTTTAATTGTCTCAATTTTATATAAGATATACATATATTTTTTTATTTTAATCCTATGTATTTCACGTAGGCGGATACCAATCACGGAGACCTACACTCTGAATGGATTGTACCCGAATACCCTGTACTACATCTGGTTGGCGGCGAGGTCGCAACGCGGCGAGGGAGCTACCACACCGCCGATAGCTGTCCGAACCAAGCAATACGGTATGTCGCGGAATGGTGTAAGTTGTAAGGACGGGAATGAGACACGGTTACTTGCTGCCACTTCGCATTGTCTTTATTCTTGACAAAACCTAACACACACACACATCTTCATGACGTACACAAACACATACTCACACAATAATGCCGCGTTTGTTCATAAATCAAATCTTTAAATAATATAATGATTTTGTATTTTATGAAGAGGTCAACACTTATTACTTTCGTGTGATATATTATGCACTTAATATATTCACGGAATGGTTAATTTGATTGACTTTTCTGTTGTAACAAAGATCAAAGAAAGATCAAAATTTATCTTTGATTTTGCTGAACGTTATAAAGACGTTCGCAAGACTTTATTAAAACTATTGAACACGAGTTCAATTGAATTTAGATCTCGCGATATCACGTTCGTCTACTTACAAATTATTATTAGAAGTAATCATTTGCCTACACATTTTTCAAATCAAAAGCAATTATTCACATCAATTACTTATAAGGACTTCGCTAGACTAGAATAAAGACAAACCTCAACTAGAAATTAAGTCTCATTCCCGTCCGAAGCTTTGAGAAAATATGAGAAAGTAAAGTATTGTGAGTTTTCCAGGTAATTCCTACTGTAATATTTCACATAAAAGCACCTGCCCGGCACGCTGCCAGTAATACAGCACACGCACCAAGTTTTATATCACAATAATATGTGTTTTGTAATCGTAAACTTGTCGAAACGGTAACGTGTACGCATTCGCGCCGCTAACTGTACAGTATAGTATTATAAGGGATTCAACTCGTAGGAATGCGAACACCGTACCCTAGTAGTAGCTTTATGTTGTACGTAAATATGTCTGATTTGAAGTGAGGTTTCGTCAGTGAATTTATTTTTTTACTCCAAACAAATCAACACGGGAACTAACAACCCATCCACTCATCGATCACGGGGGGCGATCACGAGCGACCGCGTACGGGGTACACGTCGCTCGGATCGCGTCATGACATAATCACAATTCCTTCTACAGGAGAAAGTGTGACGGATGAGACGTAGAGACGTACGGGCGAGCGGATCCTACACTACACACTGCATGCTCGACTGTTTTTTTTCCTATCGTGAATCTATTTATTTGTGGGCACCGTTTTATTCGATTCGTTGATGATAGACGATCCGGACCGCATTCAGTGATTGCATCGTAGGGCGGTTAAAGGCGGGGCGGGTGAGCCGCGCCGTTTCGGTTCCAGGTGTTCTCTAGTTGACCGTGAGCTTGTGTAGTTCCCGGAGCGCCGCCGATGAACGTGACGGCGGCGGCGGTGTCGCCGACCGCGGTGCGCGTGTCGTGGCAGCCGCCGCCGGCCGAGCGCGCCAACGGCAGGATCGCGTACTACAAGCTGCTCTGCGTCGAGTCCGGCAGGGGCGACTCGGAGGCCACCGTGGTTAAACTCAACCAGACCTCGTTCGTGCTGGACGAGCTGCGCCGCTGGACCGAGTACCGCATCTGGGTGCTGGCGGGCACCTCCGTCGGCGACGGGCCCGCCTCCTACCCGGTCACCGTCCGCACGCACGAAGACGGTACGTTTCATGTTCACATACGATAACGTGCACGCTCAATTTTATGGCCGCGCCAATGGAATCGCATCAAATTTTATCTTCCGAAATACGGGGCGTATTTCAGGTTAGCTCCGTTTAATTAAATTCGGCCCGCCCTCGAGCGGCTATAAGGACATAAAATTGAGCCTCACCGAGCCAAGAAAATAATTACTAATATAATGAATAATATAATTTGATCGTTTAACTTAACAAACCTCATTGGCGGTGTAATATCAGCGGAGTAACATTAAACGACGGAAGGCGTTATGGTAATGCCGGCTTAATGTGCCCCATTTATAAGAACTAAAAATGTTGCAAGTTATGAAAAATAATCCTTTCTCTACGCAGACTTCCCCTGATATTGCATTTATGATAACATGATGTGTTTTAATATAAGGTGATATTAATTTATAACCGTGTCATAATTACTATTACATACTGGGAGATGTTAACAGGTATATATACAGGTGAAATCATTCATATAAGCGCGGACTTGCAATCCGACTTGTTATAAATTCTTGATTAAATATTTTATGTGGATGATTTTATGGTTCTAATCGGGTTAACCCGGATAACGGGAATAATTTACAATATTGAGGATTTCACTCGAATACTTCCGAGCTATTTCTGAATTCCGAATATTTTGAATTATTCCCGTTCTGACATTTAATTCTGGTGATTTGAAAAATATGTTCATTTTATTGGTGGTGGACAAAATAACCATTTTATGTCATAATTTAGGCTAAGTCATAATATCGATATACCCTACCGTACAACGATACTAATGTCATTTTTTTCTTTTGTTCCCCTTCTTGTGAGCACATAGCAGGATTCTAATCAAGGAGGTTAAATCTCGTAACAAAATTTTATATGCTTGCCGATGAATTTACATGTATATTATTATGATCATGTCACGATTATTTGATTTTCACTATCAACTGTTGTCGCTATGAGAAGCGGCATAGTTCCACTCACTTCTCACATGTAATGATTTATTTTGATGACGCGTCTCCGTATCGTCATTTCGAATCGCTGATGATGGCACTCACTGAAATGCAAATTTTACTTGCACCCGATATAGTGTCGACGGCACCGTTATTATTGATTTTGGCGCACAGTTGTTGAGTATTTAGCGATGGACACAATTTTGCATGTTTTCTTTAACAACACAGCACCGTTTTTCGTTCAGTTATTTTCACTGAGCACCAGATAGGTTTACGTCTCGCTGGATCCAATTGCGTCCGATATTGGATTTTAGATGCAATTGTTTCCAAAAAGACAGCACTTTTAGGAAGCACTCAGCACAACTAGCGACGACACGAGGTGAGAGAACGAGTGCGTGCTACGATAAAGCGATTAACCAATCGATACGCTCAGAATGTACAGCGCCAACGTCATAGAGAATCACTCACACATCGATCGTTCTTTTATGGCTAAGTTCGATGTGTGAGTGACGGCATCCGGCTGGTTCCTGAACGTGATCGTTCGGTTATCGGTTCACCACGCACCACGGCCCGAGCGCCGCATTTGAATACCAATATACCGTCCCACACGACACGCGCGCATGCTACTATACTACTCACAACTACTTCTCTACTCACTACTCTGACTATACTCTTAGCGGCAAGGCTGCGGGTCGAACAGACCACCGGTCCCGAGGATCCATTCTAAATTTAAAACTTAAAATTGGCGCATTCTTAACGGATCCGACGGATAGACCCGCGACGCTCTTCGCCTTTACTCTCGGACTGCTCAGCTCGAACTAGAACTTCGCGCTACCTCTATCTTTATCTCTATCTCTCTATCTATCTCACTTGCTCTTAAGCTACAACTTCTTGCCAGTAGCTCCTTCTCTTCCTTCCTTCTTCTGTATATTCTATCAGACTTTCGTCGTGCATGCACACTAGATATTGTGACATATACAGAATACTATTGTGCCTTACATTCGCTATTGCCGTAAGCGAGGAACGCAGAGCCCGAAGGACGCCACAAGACAGAATCGGCCAACAGTCAAAAGTGTAAAGTACCTACTACTCTGATTTCATACTTAACAGTCAATTAGAAGACCACAGCCAACGGACAAACACTCAAACACTGCCACAAACATCACAGTGGATAGCGACATAAGGTACGAGGGACACAAAGGACAACACACACCGGATCAAAGATGGGCGCTCATTGACAAGACACCACTGATGACGCACACACACCTAGACCGGCGCCGTCGCGTTAATCAATACATGTGCGTGTGAGTGACTCGTCAGCGCGAAGGGACGTGACGGTCTTCGAAACGTGTTGCCCTTATCTGTTGGAACAAGCGAGTATAGTATCCCCTTTAGTTCTTTTCCATCTAGTAAGAAGATTCAAGACATTGAGACACTTTTACCTTATACTGCAAATATATTGCCTTACTATTCGCTGAATGCTCGAAGCGACAGGAAGGGCGACACGCGTGAACCCAGAACGTCGCCGGCGTCCCAAGCGGCTTAACCTGAAAGCGCCTCCTAAAGAGCTCAAAATACACGAGGAAGTGAAATAAGAGTATCCCCCATTTGCCGACAAGCGTTCTACTCGTAATCTCTCACTTAGTAGTTCCGTTCGCCCTGCAATGTTCGCACAATTTGTCTTAAATGTATTTGAATGCGTTTTTCTCTTTTTTTTCTCTCGTCACTGACTTTGTATGGGCCGCTGGTAACACCCGTACAGCTATGAGGAGTGAGTATAAATTACTATAGTGCTTGTATCGATGTGCGTTTGTGCTTGTGCCTATGCTTCGTGTAGTTACTCTTCCTAGCACTATTGTCTAACTTCTTTTATGAAACAAACTGCAAGCGGCAAAGTATTTGAAGCATGTCGTTTGACATCCGATGATTCGGCGAAGACTTGGCGTGTCTCACTTCTAATCTTTAATCGACCCCAAGTCTCCAACCGAAGCATGTTCCCTTGCAGTGTGTGAGCGAAAAGTAGTTATAGAAATGCTGCTTAATAACTATAGATGAATACCTAACTAAATGTTGACTCTTTGTAAAAGCTTCACGATTTTAGTTGTTCTTAACGATGTGGATTGAAAGGTAATGATTTTTTATTGGTAATGATGATGTGAAAGGGCGTAAATGTTTTACTGTTCAGTGTGTGTTGGTATTCAAATGCCCGATCGAGATGCTGAGAGGCGTGTGTAGACACTCGCCTTCGACCAAAATACTCTATCAGCATTACCGACGGCGTTTACCGACCGCACATTCGGCGAAAGATTTTTTACTACGAACTCGCAGTGCTTACCGATAAGCCTTTGACGCCGCTTAACTCCAATTTTAGGTTAAACCGCTTTAGGTAGTGTTTTTTCTCTAGCACGCTCCCGTAGATGCTGATAGGGCATTTAGGTCGTTTTGCGAGCGGGTCCTGTTTGATCGCCTAACGTTTGCTTTGTGTGGTCACAGTGCCCGGAGAGCCTCAAGACGTGAAGGTGACCGCAATCAACTCCACCTCAATACACGTGACATGGAAGCCGCCCCAAGAGAAAGAAAAGAACGGAATCATTAGGGGTTATCATGTTCACGTGCAAGAAGTTAGAGACGAGGTAAGCTTCAGACTATTCCCTAACTACTGCGCCCTAGTTTGACCTTTATGACGTCATCTCCTCTTTCTAATTAATTGAACAGCACGTAACTAGGTACAAAGTTCTAAAAATAAAAGGTGTTCGTCAATTTAAAAATAGAAGGAATTCTACAACCATTTTGTGCATTTTTGTAATACCCTCTTCTGTCACGTAGGGCAAAGGTCTTCTGAACGAGCCAATGCGGTTTAACGTGATGGATGATACGACTTTGGAGTTAAACGTCTCAGGACTTCAACCGGACACGCGGTACAATGTGCAAGTAGCAGCCTTAACACGAAAGGGTGACGGTGACAGAAGTTCTCCTGTATCTGTGAGAACGCCTGGTGGAGTTCCTAACAGACCAACTGTTAACTTAAAGTGAGTGAACCTACATTGATAATAATTTAAATATTCTCCTTAGTGTGATCATTAACACGGCTTCTTTGTTATAGGGTGTTGGAGAGAGAACCAATAGTATCTGTAGAAATTGAATGGGCTAGACCCACTCAAACTTACGGAGAATTACTCGGATATAGACTAAGGTATGGAGTTAAAGATCAAATCTTAGGCGAAGAAAATTTCTCTGGAACCAAAGTCAGTTCACACAGAATAACAGATTTGGAAAGAGGCGTTCAATATGAATTTAGAGTGGCTGGAAGGAATCAAATAGGAATTGGACAAGAAACTATTAAATATTTCCTCACACCTGAAGGCGCACCAAAGGGACCACCAACGAACGTTACGTATCATTTTCAAACCCCAGATGTTATAAGTATAACTTGGGAAGCCCCAACGAGAGCAGATAGAAGCGGTCAGATTAAAAAATACGATGTTCAATTCTACAAACGAGGTGACCAATCTTCCTTGGTAGAAAAAACTACTGAGTTAACTAAAGCGGTGTTTACCGGTTTAGAAGAGGATGCTCATTACATATTTAAGGTTAGAGCGTACACAGAACAAGGACCTGGACCGTACAGTAAAGATATTACAGCCCATACTGAAAGGGACATCGGTAGAGCCCCCATGTCAGTTAAAGCTGTTGCGACATCTGAATCAGGTGTTGAAGTTTGGTGGGAAACTGTACCCTCTAGAAGAAAAATCATAGGTTATGTCGTATTTTATACTATGACACCTGTGGAGGATTTAGACGAATGGCAACAAAAGACGGTTCATGTAACACATTCAACTGATCTAGAAAACTTAGAAAAGTTTGCGGAATACGCGATCGCTGTGGCAACTAAAACTGCCGATGGATTAGGAAGGTTATCTGAAAAGGTCACTGTTAAAGTAAGACCCGAAGAAGTGCCTTTACATCTGAGAGCTCAGGATGTATCTACACATTCTATGACTCTATCATGGTCACCACCTTTACGATTAAACCCCGTTAGTTATAAGATATCATATAACGCCATCAAAGAATTCGTAGACTCACTCGGCATGACCCAAACTCAAGAAATACCTAAGAAGGAAATTGTAGTAAAGCATGATCGGACGTCGTATTCGATTAACGATTTGTCCCCATTTACTACGTACAATGTTAATGTAAGTGCCATACCTAATGACGACTCATACCGGCCTCCGACAAAAATAACTGTAACAACACAAATGGCCGCCCCAAAACCTATGGTCAAGCCGGACTTTTACGGCGTTGTTGAGAACGAAATACTCGTAATTCTACCTCAAGCCTCCGAAGAATACGGACCGATTTCACATTATTACCTAGTTGTAGTTCCTGACGACAAAACACATAATCATAAAAATCCCGATCAATTCCTAACAGACGACTTAATAAAAAATAATGTTAGGACCGACGATGAAAATGCTCCTTATATTGCTGCCAAATTCTTACAGAGAAATATTTTATATACTTTCCACCTCGGTAATGATGAAATGTTCGAAGGTTTCCTCAATAGAAAGTTAAATCCAAGTAAAAGATATCGGGTGTTCGTGAGAGCAGTTGTAGATACCCCACAAAAACATTTGTATACATCAAGTCCGTTCTCAGAATACTTGTCTTTGGATATGCGTGAAGCTCCACCTGGCGAGGAACCTAGTAGACCCGATCCCAAGGATATTAATGGAGATCCAGAAATTAGGATAGAGGAGAATAGGAAAGAAGCGGGTATGGTATGGGTGATAGGTCCAATTATTGCAGCTCTAATGTTATCATTATGCTTAGTACTTTTATTCATTGTCAAGAGAAGGAGACAACCCTGCAAAACGCCGGATCAAGCAGCTGTAACCAGACCACTTATGTCTGCTGATATTGGTTTTGGAGCGCCATCTGATCCTGTTGAAATGCGAAGATTGAATTTCCAAACACCTGCAATGATTTCACATCCACCCATCCCGATATCTGAGCTCGCAGATCATATAGAACGACTCAAGGCTAACGACAATCTTAAGTTCTCGCAAGAATATGAGAGTATTGAACCCGGCCAGCAATTTACTTGGGATCACTCTAATATGGACGTGAATAAGCCGAAAAACCGATACGCCAACGTCATTGCTTACGACCATAGCCGAGTAATATTGCAACCAATTGACGGAATACTTGGAAGTGACTATATCAATGCTAACTACTGTGATGGTTATCGTAAACATAATGCATACGTCGCTACTCAAGGCCCTCTACAAGAAACGTTCGCTGATTTCTGGCGCATGTGCTGGGAACTGCGAACGTCTACTATAGTAATGATGACTAAGCTGGAGGAGAGGACTAGGATCAAGTGTGATCAATACTGGCCCAGCCGGGGAAGTGAAACGTATGGCATGATGACTGTAACCATCGCGGAGGTTCAGGAGCTAGCCACTTACTGTATACGTACTTTCCAAGTTACGAGAAATGGCGGTGCGGAACGGAGAGAGATAAAACAATTGCAATTCACTGCTTGGCCCGACCATGGTGTTCCTGATCATCCGGCTCCATTCTTACAGTTCTTAAGGCGCGTTCGTGCTCTTAATCCACCTGATGCCGGTCCATTGGTCGTTCACTGTTCCGCGGGCGTTGGTCGCACTGGATGCTTCATTGTTATCGATTCGATGCTTGAGAGAGCCCGCCACGAACGCACTGTCGACATCTACGGTCATGTTACTTGCTTACGAGCTCAACGCAATTATATGGTCCAGACCGAAGACCAGTACATTTTCATCCACGATGCGTTGCTTGAAGCCGTAGTCTGCGGTGATACTGAGGTGCCAGCCCGTAACTTACACGCTCACATTCAAAAGCTGATGCGTATTGACACTATTGAAAATATCACTGGAATGGAATTGGAATTCAAAAAACTAGCTAACATGAAGGCTGACTCCAGCCGTTTCGTATCGGCCAGCCTGCCTTGCAACAAGCACAAGAACAGACTTGTCCACATCTTGCCCTACGAATCTACTCGCGTTTGCTTGACACCGAGAGATGGATCTGATTACATCAATGCTTCGTTCGTCGATGGCTACAGATACAGAGCCGCTTACATTGCCACTCAGGGTCCTTTACCTGATACCACTGATGACTTTTGGAGAATGCTGTGGGAACACAACTCCACTATCATCGTCATGTTGACGAAGCTAAAGGAAATGGGCCGGGTAAGTCATTAATCTTTTTTTTATAAATATGAAGTAGCAAAAACGAGCAAGCAGCCCACCTGATAGTAAGTGGATAGTACCGCCCATGGACATTTGTAAGCAACTTCTTATAGAACAGGAGTTATATATGAAGTCTATCACAGATTTGTTACTACTTCCGAGGACTGAGATAGTTGCCTCATATAAAAGTGTAAGAGCTGCTTCACGCTAAAAATAGGTATGGCGGTGGTACTTCCCCGGTCGAACTACATTGGTTGTACCACCTGGCAAATAATCTCGCATAAGTTCGATTTATTGTACCTTTTGAAATGGTCCTATTAATTAATTTGTTTTCAGGAAAAATGCCATCAGTATTGGCCATCCGACCGCTCTGTACGTTATCAATGCTTCGTCGTGGATCCCATCGCTGAGTACAACATGCCTCAGTACATCTTGAGGGAATTCAAGGTAACACTATATCACTAATATCACTGATTAATACTGAAACTTTTACTCCTTATAATGATTCTACAATCACACTAACTTTTCCATCCAGATTCTTATAGAAGATTACGTTAATCAGTGATTGTTATGTACTTTAGCCATTCTAGCTACGATTAAAAATTGACAACACCTTTAATTTGAAGTGACTAACTATAACGACCAATACTTATAATACCCTGGTTTTTCTGCTACTTTATCCACATAGCTCATTTACTTTCTATGTAACTAAAACATAAGAAGGAAGTTAGGAAAC
>DWNE01006010.1:0-13443 GCA_018249875.1 Cecropterus toxeus | reverse complement strand
TGGACTATGGCCTAAAACTCTCTCACTCTGAGAGAAGACCTGTGCCCAGCAGTGGGACAATAATGGGTTGACGAGATAATATATGTATGTGTAGTTAAATGTATTGATTATTAGGTATATTGTATGTATTAACTACTCTCAAATTTAGAACATGGCGAAACTTCGCATGAATACTGTGTGTGTACTATATATGTTATTATGTGTGTGTATTAGAATAAAGGTTCGACTATAAGTTTCGTTGCTTCTCCTGAAGCCAAAGATGGTTGTATCAAAGTTAACTAAGCCGCTATCCACGCCGGTTTAAAGGTGGTAGATTTCTTTGTGGCTCCACTCCGGAAGCACCACCGCCATAGCTATTTCAATCTAGAAACAGTGGTGTTATACACTGTTTGTTTTCTGGTATGTTGCTTGTTGTAAGAGACATATACTTAACCAAAGCGTTCTATATTAGTCCTCAGGGATAGAGACGCATCTGTGCCTAACTTTTGGTAAGACTCTAATCTTATCTGGGGTTGATTACAGATGTCCATGGGCGGCAATGATCACCTACCATCAAGTAGACTGCATGCTCGTTCGCACTATCCATATTACGAAAACAACACCCTTTCACTAAAACGCAAGAACTGCTTAACGATTGTAAAGCTGCAGGCATAGGTCAGCATACAATATTTCAAAACTTACGAAATTTCTTTGTTTTTTAAACTCAATTCGGATTCCTCGCTATGTAAATGTCGGACATTTCGTTATTTTCACCGCACCACATATTCATGAGTAAGTTTTTATTACGTTCACGTCGTATGTCACCCGAGACAGAGGGAAGCGTTAATTTGACAAGGGATCTCCTGCCACACTGACCTACTTGTACGGGCACAGATTATGTTATTATGTGAAACCGTCGCTTTTTTGGCATGCATCGTTGAAAGTCTGTTTATGTAGCCGTTCTGAAAACGTATTAAATTCAAAAAGAAATCTGATGCAATTTTCTCAAAAAAATAAAGGACTACCCGTTCGCGCTAAGTTTGCCGCTGTCGACGTGACGTCATTTATGTAGTAGCGTCTGCAAAAAAAAACAACTTTAAAAAATATATATTTATTTGTTGTTACGGATTGGATACATTTTTATTATGAAAATCAAAGAAATGATATACCTTTTTTCATATATTACGGTATTATGAAGGAACAGGTTTTTTCATTCTTAAAAAAACGACGTAATCTTTAAGTCCATATAGCGACTATCACTTCGTAAAGTCTTATCTTTACCCATAGTTCTAATACGGAAAATGAAACAAACAAATATCGCGAAAACTGAGCAGTATTAAGTTGCAGCATAAGTAATAATTTCACGCGTTTACGGCGATTACGTTGCCTTCGAGACTTTTAGCACATTTTAGGGTGACTGAGATGTGAAGTAGTTGGTTATGAGGGGTAAGGCATATTCCTTTGACCGGCAAACTTAGCGCGGACAGGTAGTAGGCATAACAATCGACTGTCTGCGCAGACTAGAAGACTAGAGCTACGGTTTTGCAGGTTTCCCTTCGAGAGGAGAAACAAATCGGCCACGTGCGAGTCGAATTTGCGCAAGATGGCTTCCGTACTAATCTATAAAAAACGACAAAACACAACGTTTGTTGTAAGAGACACCACTTAAATATGTATATTATTCAGTTTTTTATTTGCTGTTCATGAGATACAGCCTGGTGACAGACAAACGGACAGCGGAGTGTTAGTAGTAGGGTTCCGTTTTAACCCTTTGGATACGGAATCCTAAAAAGGGTAGATATAATATTAAAATTTGAATAATTTAGAATGATCAATTATTATAGTTGTACTTCCAGCTTACTATACTAAACCAAATGTTGAAATAAGCGCAAAGTTTCTCCCAACAAAATTTCGTCCTGATGTCTTCCGCCTAAATATTAGTAACATCATACATTTTAATTACACCCAATTAGAAGTAAACCTCTTAACAAAATAAACAGAACTAATCCTTGTACCGTTATTAGTTGCAGTATATCACACTTAAGAGTATTAAACGTGAAAAAATCTCAAATGAACCTGGCACTTTTCCAAGCTGCCTCATATTTTCCTTAGATAGTCTTTTCGCAAGTATGATGAGAAAATTTGGTCCTAAGTCAGCAAAAGGTATGTCATCAACCCATTTTCAGACTGACGGGCATGGCCCACCTTTTAGAATGAGAGATAGGCCATAATCTACTACGCTCGGACCAATTGATAGATTTTACACACATTCGAGTTTTTTTTTTAACTTTTAGATATATATGTCTCTTAATGATGATTTCCTTCGCTGTAAAGTAGTAATACGCCGTGAACACGACTAATGTAATTGAGTCGAAATATCGGCAAAATTAAATTAAGAAAACCGCATATAATGGTACCCGTAACTATTACGCACATATTTTTGTTTTTTGGAAAAAGCAGTGGTCTATGCCTAAAATTCGAACCTTGGTCTCTATATTGAGATGTCGAATTTCAATCATTAGGCTTTCACTGCTCTACAATTAAAAGTATAAGGTGTCTAAAAATACACTTAACATTTAATTTTGTTTTGCTTACTGAATTAATTTAACAAATATTAGGCATTTGACTGTCATTACTTTATGGTTACTTGCAATTTAGTAATACTAATTTTGTACTGATCTTGGGGTTAAGCTTGCAGACGCCGACATAACAATCAATTTAAAACTTTGATCATAATTTAATTATTTCCATGTTATTAAGTTTATTCTTAAATAATACATAAGACGCACTTCTACAACGAATAAATAAATGACGTTGATAACTTTTAAGTTAAAACAAGTCAAAATCGGTAAATATAGTGCAGTTGGATCAAAAATATAGCAGAGATGGTCAAACACCTGAATATACAGCTTTATTTCCAGCGCAGCAGCGGGTTTTAAGTACAATTCAAATAAACTGCGCACCAGAGACTGTTTTCAGTGGACTTCAGTGAAATCCGATGTAGTTTCATTTATTTCATCCTAGTATTTTTTATCCGTGTTTTCAAGTTTCTCTTTGATAAATCACTTGGAAATAGTCTTTGCAATTTTACGACACCTCTGGTACGTAATACAGAAAGTTGTAGTAATAATACTTTTAATGTCCATACAAGATGCATATACGAGTAGGTATGAGTTTCAACTTTTGACATAACAGCAAGTAAAAAGGAAAAGCAGCCAGTATTCCAAGGTCTCTCCCAAGAGGCAGCGATTTGAACTCTGTTTTACCTGTAATATACATTTTGCCAGGTGGTAGAACCAATGTAGTTCGCCGGAGGAAGTCCCACCGCCACACCTATTTCTAGCGAGAAGCAGTTCTTGCGTTTCGGTGGAAGGGTGTGGTAGGCGGCTCACTTATATACATATGAGGCGACCATCCCAGTCCTCGGGAGTAGCAACGCATCTGTGGTCGACTTCAGATAGAATCCCTGTTCTATATGAAGTTGCTTACATATGTCCATGGGTGGCAGTGACCACTTACCATCAGGTGGGCTGCTTGCTCGGTGCTACTATTTATAAAAAAACACACATCATCTCATTTTTAATCGACTTCGAAAAGGTGGTTCTATGTTCGACAGTATGTATTTTTTATGTATGCTCACCGATTTCTCCGCCATTTTTGGACCTATTTTCAAAAATCTTTCTTTGTTTATTATATATCAGTATAGATATCGTTTCATATTCTGTATAAGTAATAAATTTAGTAAAATATTTTACTGTCATTATAGTTATTGGCAACAATCACATGCAATTAGTTCTAAAATCACCGAAAACACGTCACGAGTATTTCAGCAATATTTTTCTTAAGCCAACATTACCGAAAAAGGTTAATCTGATTGACCTTTTTAAAACGCGTAAACGAATTACATTATCTCTTGGCTGAAAGGAAGATATGAACGACGTGACAGCTTTGAATTTATTTATTTTATTTGAAAAATAGCAATGATAAAATAAGTGTTACATTTAAAGAAGTCATTGGAACTAATTACATAATGTTTCCTATTTAACCGACTTCGAAAAGGAGGAGGTTTTATGTTCGACTGTATGTAATTTTTTTACCTATGTTTACCGATTTCTTTTATTACATTTTTTAGTAACTAAATTATTTTGTTGTTTTGTTGATATAAACTATAATTAGCAAGCTTGGCAATAGGCCGGTCATATCGCTTGAAGGACCGATAGCAGATGAGGAAGGAAAATCCAGGAGTAGCAACTACGTTTAGGCAAAAGGAGCATAGGTCGCCCCCCGACCAAGTGGACCGATGACCTGAAGAAGAGGGAACCGTTGGATTCAGAAAGCACAGGACCGGTTAGACTGTCGCCGTTTAGAGGAGGCTTTTTACAGCAGTAGACCTCAAAAGGCTGTTGCATGGATGGAATTTAACTAATTGAGCTAAAAAATAGACCACAACGTGATAGTATTGAGTGATATATTTACCCGACGATTTAAATTAATTTTAGTTTAAATCATATTGCATTTAAATTAATTTAAATTTCAATCTATGAGTGCATATAAGTTAAAATTTTTAAATGAAAAGTTTTAAACTGTTTCAACGTTATCTTTCATTATTCCATCCTTTTGGATGTTTCCGGAAATTAAAAAAAGGAATGACACAATTTGGGGTGTGATTCAGCGAAGCGTTGGTCTTTGAGATAAGGTTGCATACGAAGGGATGATGGGTGGACACCGTTAGTAATCCATCAAGATTGTAGATGAACTCATATTGCATAGGTGTTGAAAGATAAGAAGTGCGGTAAACCAAATAAAAAATAGAATAGAAATTCCCTCAAACTGCTATTATTAAAGCATAAAAAGAATATATTAGTACATATAATTATTGATTCATATAAAAAGTTATGATATACATTACAGGTCTATGGGAAGTATGGTATTATATGAAACGCGTTTTACTACGTACTTCGCCCAAAGGCATTGCGCGTGGAGGACTCCGATTGCGTTCTGTTGGTGAGCTTCGAGTACTCCACACAGCGCTGAGGACGGCCACTGGAGGGTTTTAGTGCGGTAAAAATGCCACACAACCCGGCGTCGCTCCCAGCTTCAAATACCTTTTGAAGCTTTGCCCCTCGACAACATAAAAAAATTGTACTCCGTCCAAAACAATTAGAATATTACCATAAACGAAAGAAAAATAACAAATATGTATCTTTATAATGTCCCTGTGTGCGTATGCGCGTGAGTGTGTGTCTGTTTGTAAGTCTGCGTGAGTGCGTACGTACGTGCGTGCGTGCGTGTGTGCGTGCGCGCGTGCGTGCGTGCGTGCGTACGTGCACGTGTGTTAGCATGCGATAATTTCTGTGCCATGCATACATGTTTTTTTGGAATGAAATAATAAATGCATGTATATACAATGTTTGTGTATGGATTAAGCCTGATGGATGGAATCTACAAGCAGGCATGTATGCGGCAGAGGCTACTTACCATCAAATGGTCGACTTCGCTATAAAAAAGCTATTAGCATCAGTTACATAGAACCGCGGAATTGTAAATTTGCAAAAATAAAATATTATTATGATGTAACGGGCGCTTTGCCAATGACATTCTCGCTCGTCTAGACGATACTCAGTCAGTTATAACTGTTTTATTGTTAACGCAGATGATCCGCTCAAAATTAGGTCGTTTGTTTGCCTTGGCACTCTTGAAATTAATCGTAATGTGTTCTAGAAGCTGGATTTTATAATATCCGTGTTTTAATTTGTGCTTAAGCGTTAGACAAAGATTTGATTTCTACCTTTTTACCCGACTGCGTCATGAGGTTAATGTTTTTTGAGCGCATGTATGTGTATATATAGATTTATCTGTAGTATGTATGTATGTTTGTTTGTATGTATGTCCATTTCTTTGGCACGCTACAGCCCAAACGGCTTGACGGATTGTAACGTATGACATGTCATTAGAATTGTGTCAGTTTGGAATATGACATAGGCTGTATAATTTGAAACATAGCACCTGCATATAAGGGAAGGTGGACGAGTTTTTCCACTATTACGACAATATCGGTATCAAACGAAAGCTAGTAAATAGACCATTCTAAAAATGTATGTACTATAATACTTTTACTTCACTAGTTTAAGATTACTAAAAAAAAACATTTTAAGCAGTTGAATTTTTTTTTAATGTAATATTGACCCAGATTTCATTCGGTTGTAGTAACAATCGAATGAAATCTGGGTCAATATTAACATCATATTGGCAATTTTATATTCGTGGTTGTTAGTTTATTTTTGGGGTTCCGTACCCAAAGGGTAAAACGGGACCCTATTACTAAGACTCCGCTGTCTGTCCGTCTATCTGTCTGTCTCCAGGCTGTATCTCATAAACCGTGATAGCTAGAAAGCTGAAATTTTCACAAATGATGTATTTCCGTTGCCGCTATAACAACAAATACTAAAAATTAAAAATATATATATATTAAGGTGGGTCCCCATACAATAAACGTGTTTTTTGCTCAATATTGTAGATAATGGTGCGGAACCCTTCGTGCGCGAGTCCGACTCGCACTTGACCGATTTTTTGTAACATAATAGTACTTATTATAATGATACCAAAAATGTCGTCTCACAAAATAAGGGGAACTTTTTACTAACAATATTCAAGACCTTTACTAACACATGGATCTATGTTATCTGAAATAAATAAATAAATAATAATACTAATTATTTACAATTTACGACGACGATTCAACCGTCATATCACGTGTCATTATCCGTCAATCGTCATAGTCAAAATCGTTTGGGCTGTAGCGTGCGCCAGAGTAATGGACATACATATATGTATATAAAGATATAGTTAAATATTCGCAAAAATATTTTAAGTTTTGTAAGTGTCCGCTAGATGCTTACGTATACGCGGGGAAGTACTCAAAGCTTTTACTTTAAGCCTAAGTCGTAAGTGTAGACAAAGGGTACTTGACTATAAAATTAATAGCTCTCTTAGGGCGCGATCCCATTGAAGAGCTTTTCTTTTGTAAGTCCCATGATATCTAAGACTGCGAGGAGGATTAAATAATTTATAAATATAAATTTCAGAAATATTTGAGTCCTAGTACCGTATCTAGTATATCTAATAGTTTGTAATGTGTACTTCATTAATAAATATGACTCTATTTGAATAGTAGTTTATTAGCCAACTATCTAATAGTTAATGATTATGTAATATTTAATATTTACTATTTAATATGATTATTTGTTTGTATGTAAGTCAATTTCTTTGGCACGCTCTACAGCCCAAACGGCTTGAGGGATTGTGACGTATGATTTATCATTAGAGTCGTCTCAGTAGTGAAATAGAGAAAAAAGGGGGGTAGACGTATTTTCTACTATTACGACAACATGGTTATCGAATAAAAGCTATTAAGTCGATCAATCTAAAAATATATCTAGTAATAATTTTATTTGACTATTTTCACAAAAACTCATAAAATGTCTCATTAGTAACAAAAAAATGGTTTTAAGCAGTCGGGATTTTGTCTTAATGTTTTTAACTATGTTACCAGTTTTTGTAGGTGGTAGAATCTTTCGTGGTTCGACTCACCATTGCCCCTGGCACAATCGAGGCACTGTTACTGCTGCTCGTTTGTTACTTCCATATTATATAGAATTAAATTTAAATAAATGAGTAAATATCTCCCAATAGGACCGCATCCTAATATTAAGCGAGCCAAATAAAAGTATAAAAAGGGTAATATCCCCAGTGCCTGGATCATTACGGACGTTGTTATTCAGATTAATAACTTGAAAATTTGTGACGAGCAATTTGAGATACGTCGCCCTTTTGTTGTAACGAAAAATGGAAGATTTTTCGTAATTCTTTTGCCATGTACTGTCTTTATCTTTTATGTGGAGTCGATTGCATTTAACTTTTTTTTTTATAAATATGAAGTAAAAAACGAGCAAGCAGCCCACCTGATGGGTAGTTACTGTCGCCGATGGACATTTGTAAGCATCTTTATATAGAACAGCGGTTCTATATGCAGTCTATCACAGATGCGTTGCTACTCCCGAGGACCGAGATGGTCGCCTCATAAAAAAGTGAGCCGGCATCCACACCCTTACACCGAAACGCAAGAACTGCCTCACGCTAGAAATAGATGTGGTGGTGGTACTTCCCCGATGGAACTACATTGGTTCTACCACCTGGCAAAGCAAAGCAAAGCTGTCATACTGTCATATCTGCGACTAAGCATACCTAATGCAGTCTGTCAAAAATCCAAACTTAAGTTATGGTCAAATACATTATATACAAGATTGTTAAAATTAAATAAGAAACAAATGGCAGTCATATTAATTTAGTTTATAGAAATAATATCAATGTGTTGGTATGACGCGTTGCTTTCCATCTGGTTTCTTTCGTAGTTTATTGAGTTTATGTTTTTAAACTCCTTAATATACAGTTAATTCAATTACTCATATCTTCAAATCGAATAGGTGTCTGCCATTGTTTCAGTACTTAGAAATGAGGCATTGATTAAAAAATATACCTGTATATGTTACCGTGTGCTTTTTTTCGAGTTTGGATATGTTTGGCATTCAAATTGTCTAAACCTAATAAAATAGACAGCAGTCGTTGTTACATTCAATAATTGGGTATATTTTAGAAGAAGAAAGGAATGAAGAATTTCTTGTAAAAGTGGGTATATTCCTATACCCTTCTTAAATTTTCCCTTTCCCAGGTGGTAGAACCAATGTAGTTCGATCGGGGAAGTGACACCGCCACACCTATTTCTAGCGTGAAGCAGTTCTTGCGTTTCGGTGGAAGGGTGTGGTTGCCGCCTCACTTTTATATGAGGCGACCATCTCAGTCCTCGGAAGTAGCAACGCATCTGTGATAGGCTTTATATAGAATCCCTGTTCTATATGAAGTTGCTTACAAATATCCATGGGCGGCAGTAACAACTTACCATCAGGTGGGCTGCTTGGTCGTTTGCTGCTTCATATTAATAAAAAAAATAGATATTATTTTGAAATCGAAGTACACGTGCATAAAGGATTACGGGTATAATCAGTCCGATGCTACACAAACTAAAACTTCTCCGCCTTCCAAGATATTAATTAAAAGTTAAGCATTGATCTAAGATGAGAATAACTCAGCGAAGCTTCATGTTAGAATTATTCACTATTAATTATACTTCGAAACGATTAGTTTTTATTTATAGTTAAACTTAATAGAATATCAAGAATATAATCCATACATATAATATACCTAATGTACTGATAGCTTAGCGGAATTTGGGCACATAAGCAAATGCAAAAAAAAAATAAGCCAGAGAATAAATAATCAATCATACTAATTTCCGGATGCTTAAATTTGTTACTTGTCTGCGTGTTCGAAATCGCATCAAAACAAAACTTCTTGATTAAATTGAATGGATTTAAGTAATTATATTTGAAGATTAAACGTTAAAGTAACATTTATTCTTCAATTCATTAAAATCCATCCATGCTATCAAAAGTTACTACCTACATTCTTTACGAGCGTAAAACCGCTGTGTACGGCTTGTTGAATAATATAAATTGTCTATTTACCTAAGTACAGCTTACAACTACTTTGAGAACTATCTTAGCTCGATCACCTGGACTGCATGCTCGTTTGCTACTTCAGTTTAATAAAAGAAAACTTACCAAAAAAACTTCTAGTAGTAAGATTTGTTTCATTAAGATAAAAAATAAGAAAAGACTATTAGAAGTCGATCATAGTGGCTACTCCTGGGGATCAAGGCGAATTCAAAATGAATTATTTAATTGTTCCCAACTGATCCTGTTTATTTATTTATAATCCTTGGTTGCTTTTTCAATCTTATTTAATGTTCTTATTACGAGAATCATAAAAGCATTAAATTAAATTATCACCGTACCGCAATAAATTAAGTTCATGTTTCCCACAAACTCCACAAAATAAATCTTAAGACATAGTGGAAATTAGCTTCCTGGCAAAAAAAGAGTTTTTTGAACATTTCTCAGGCACATATGACGGTCCCTAGTCAGAAACATCTCTTGTCGCCTCTCAATATATGTATTGCTTAGGAACCAATATTCATGATATATTAGGCTCCGTTAAACCGACCGGCCAGGCGACGCCGGGGAGGACGGCGGTATGTGTGGTCGCATATTGTCGTAAACACCAGACGATCGGACCAGCTGCTCACCTGGGTGGAGCCCAATGGGGCAACGTGCTCAGAGGACTCCGGTTGCGTTCCTTTGGAGATCCTGGAGTTCTCTTCGTAGCGCCGAGGACAGCCACCCGGCAGTAAAAATCCCACATAACCCTTACGTCGCTCCCATGGCGCCGGATACGTTTTGAAGGTTTCCCCGTCGAGACCAAAAAAAGGAACATGCAAACTATTTCAATCTCAATTTGTGCTATGAATTTAATATGAGCTTATGAATCTTAAAATTTCTTAAAGTTAAATAACACAAGTCAAATTATACAATTTAAAAAGTGCTGTTTAAATAAGAACTACTTATTAAGATTCTACAATCTTATTTACTTACGATTCTATAACTTTATAATCCAATTTATTTTGAATATTATTATAAACCCGACAAAATAAAACTCCAGCTGAATGTAATTAATACGAAGGGAAATCATGATTTACTAGTGTGATGTAGCCGTAATTTAAATTACCGGTGCGTCAGGATAAATGAATTCGAAATACTAATTTTCATTCATTACCGATCATATGGGAACCGGATTTTGCGTGTACGTGTATATAGTGCTCCACCACACTATGTTTATTTTTCACTAGCAGTTATATTGCAGTGGTAGAGGTAATCACTTTGGAGTCTCAATTAAGTTCCGATGAGCAAATCTCTTGGATTCCTCTGATTAAGTTATAATTTGTATGTATAATATAATAAATTTTGACTTTTTTGCGGGGTAATCCATACGTATAAGATATAAATAAGAAAGTTAAATATCAATGAAATATAAATTAAAAATATTTAATAAGACGGTTCCCAAAGTTGTGCCTATTCGTCTTTTATTAGCGTAGTGGACAATGGAATCCTTGTCATTCTGAGGGACAGAGACTGTACATGTGGCAAAATTAATGTGTAAATAATATGAAAGTGCGATACACATTCGTCCATTTGGTTTATTGGTCCTTAGCGTGAACCGATTTATCCTTAAAGGATTGTAATAATTATATTAACATTTCGTCTGAAATATTTTTATTCACTCTTTATACTCATAAGACCTGAGCGCGAAACTGTAACACCTTTTCAATTATTTAATGCCGTTTCAATCAACGCTTTATTGAGCTTTATGTTTTAAATAAGAGAACATTTATAAATCAGCCCCAATTCGTCCGAAACGAAACTTAATGAAATTTCTAATTCGGTCTAATCTTTTCTCGCCGTCCAATTGACCTTTAATTTACTTTTGACTTTTTTAAGGTGGCTTCGTAACTGACTACCACTGATAATTTAATGAAATGAAATCTACTTCTTGTCTTAATTACACACGAATTAGTTGGGAACTCCATGATCCATGTGCGACAAAATAAGAATAGGGCTACGGATACCGTAGCCCTATGCTGGCCCCTTTTTTATAAGTGGGTAATCCTCATGGATACCCAGCCGCTCGGGGCAGCAGCGGACTCTCACCGGCGAAACCCCACTGTGTGTTGAACGCTTTCGCAACCATCCGCGAACCCACCGGTGCCTGGCCGCTCCCGCAGCCCCTCCTTGTGTGGAGCATGGAGCTCCCCTCTAACAGCAAGGCGCGCCAGAAAACACAAATTCTGGCCCCTGCCTGCCGAAAGAGGCCACTAAAAAGGGGCTTCAGGGTTGCCAGTGATAAGATTGGGAGCTCGAGCCACCCAGCCAAGCGACCTCGGGAAGGATGACGGCAGGTGTGGTCGCATGCCGGCGTAAACACCTGAAGGCACGGTGAGCGTAAATGCTCACCGGGTTAGTACGGCAAAAATTCCACATATGCTGGCGTTGCTCCTACGGCGTCGGTATCTATAAAGAGAAACATGCGCGTGTTCTTAGGTTTAAAGAAATATATTTACAATAGTAATCTGCCGTGGTGGACTATAATGTACCCATGCCCATTCTGGTTGTTGCCCAATGGACGGTAATGGGTAATGAGTTCATAATGATGAATAAATATTTATTTGCTTTCAGTCTGCTAAGCTTGCAATTATGTCATGGATTCTGTAATCGAATCAAAAATAAAAGAAAAATTATACAGAGAATATTTTATGTAGGTACTTTTATTTTTGTATTATTGATTTTGCAATTTGCATGTTTCAATGTATGAATAAGAAAGTACAACCGGGAAGGTATTATCGTCAAATCTATTTAAGATATGTAGTCCCGTGTTGCAGTAAAAGTGTGGGCCACTGAGATATAGTGCGACCAATATAAGTCCTCAGGTGGTAACGCATCATTTTTTTTTTATTAATATGAAGTAGGAAACGAGCAAGAAGCCTACCTGATGGTAAGTGGTTACTGCCGCCCACGGACACTTGTAAACAACCTCATATAGAACAGGGGTTCTATATGAAGCCGACCAAGATGCGTTGCTACTTCCGAGGACTGAGATGGTCGCCTCATATAAAAGTGAGCCGGCAACCACACCCTTCTACCGAAACGCAAGAACTGCTTCACGCTAGAAATAATCTACGAGCGACTCCAGAGTAAGCTCCTGTTCTACACGGAGTTTAGACAAGTTTGGGCGGCAACTGTCCGCTGAACGGTAGGTGATTGCTTCTTCAATGTTACAAAAATAAACACAATATAATCGCATAAAACTAAGTCTGGATTAGGTACACAGTCGGCTTCGTGAACTTTTTTCTTTTCAATTTTTTCAAGTTTTTTGTTGATCCATCATTAAAAGACAATTCGTATCCGATTTGTCTCGCAAAAAAGGAATTTAGGGATATAAACTTTCAACATAAATCCGGTCATTCACAAGTCAATTTACATAAACTGCTATTCTCATTTCAGTCTCGTAATTAGCGTAGTTGAAATTATTAAGGGTCGGATGGGCCTCTTGGTCTTAATCTACATGTCTAGGTATTGTTCTTCTAAAGTGATTACATATTAATGTGAGAATTAGGTATATCCTTTCGCAGAATTCAAAGGACACTAAGTACTAACTTGTGCCTGTAGGTACATGAAATTATTAATACAATCTATAGACACTGTTTCAAGGTAGTTTTTCGTTAGCCTAATGACTAATGTAAATGCTAAGTAGGTAACTCATAAACTACAGTTATTACAACTATAAGCATTTAATTACGGTTTGAAGAATTTTGGACTATGGATAATATTATACTTAGCTACTTACGAAATAAACGTGTTGCATTGTTCAATAACTAGATATGCCCCGCGGTTTCACCCGCTACCACATAAGAAAATAAATAAACATACATAGAATGATGTTATATAGCTAGCCTTC
>DWNE01006009.1:0-13444 GCA_018249875.1 Cecropterus toxeus | reverse complement strand
AGTTTCTAAATTATCATAGAAACATATTTTTAAGATTATATTTAATTTTCATGTAAACTTTTTAATCCTTGTTTAACCACTACGACCTATCTTGTCTATACATAAGGATATAAGCATTTTTTATAGTTGAGTAACTATTTATTTTAAGTTAGTCTAAATGGTTAACCTTACCAAACAACCCTGATAGCACAGCCACTTCAAGAGCAATGTCAAGACCACAATCACTGGCGCACTGCCCAACCAGCCATAACTTTTGTTTTGCTAACAATAATTATTATATTTGTTTTGATATCAGTGTGGCGCCAAAAATGATTATCATATTCATATTTCTTCACGGCCGGGTAGATTGAATTATAAAAGTGAATAGTGTTAGAAAATTTGTGAATAAATCTTTATACTCACGTCAACAGATGTGCAATATTTAAACACCTCAGCTGAGCAAACTGTAAACAATTCCTTCAATGGCCCAGCATCAGATAAACAAGCGCGGCAAATCTTCTTAAAATCTAAGAATGTCGCCATAGTACTCAACATTTGAATTAGTGCATTAATAATTAAATATAAGGCGACATATTATCAAATTTCTGAAAAAATCTCTCGTAATAATGTAAATTGTTTTTCTTTTTGTCAACATGTACGTAACGTTAACATAGAATAGAGCACAGATAATTCAACGTTTTGTCAGCCTCTGTCATATTTGACGGTATTGGTTCTTGTCAACATAAAAAATGGCTAGACTTGCTAGTATAGCTAGTATTAAAAACAACCCAAAAAATATATATACCTATATAAGAAAACGCTTAATGCACAAAGTTTACTATAACTAAGTTATGTTTTAAAAAATTAAGGTTGAAAAGCATTTGCTCTATTATGAGACTTGAGCTTAAGGGTACTAAATTTGATTTACATCAGAACCACTGGCCTAATTTTAGCCTTTCATAGTAGCAACATGGTAGCAACGAGCGATTAGACCCCGAGTCGCGATTACCGCTTATTATCTTCATAGACTTCATGTATAATATATATAAGTATATGCTACATCAAAGAGTAAAGTAATTGTTATATACATGTGCAAATTATGAAATGATATATAGGTATAACTAAATAATATTATATCAAATACCATGTTTCTTTAGATAAAATCGCATGTCTTAGTTTTATAATACTATTTATAAAATTTCGATGTTACACTTAGTTTTTGTCGTTCTGTGAATTATATCTAATACACTATATTATATAGATATTCCTGTTTGAAAGCTTAGATTCATAAGGAGTCATACTTATCCAAGCCAATCCAAATTTAATCCTGAGGGGTAGTATAATATATGTATGTGTATCATATAACAGGAAAGACATCAATCGGGATTGATTACAGATGTAGGTACATGGGATTCAATAGCCACATACTTTCAATTGGAATGCAGGTTGTTTGCTACTTGTATGTTGTTGGAAATATTTGCTAATATATATTTTTTGTACTTCATGACTGTAGTCAGAGACCTAATATGTACCTAACTGAACCAACTTTCTCCAAACCGTTTCAAGCTGAACAAGACTTCTCAACTTCCTTTTTTAAAACTTTATTACATAATTCTTTAAGTTTGAACCATTTCAAATTTCAGTACAAAATATTACTTAAGTGTAACGAACTGCTTTTGTTCACGTAATGACACGCTATCGGATGTGTAAATAATGTTTCCATTAGCGTTAAACACATGATATCACCATGCTAAAATATAGTAATAGTCACATGATATTTCTTATTAGAGTATCATAATAGACTAAGATTTTTTTCAATTTTACTTTTCAATATTTGGTATTGCTTGCATTGTTCATATTATTTTTACCACGTGATTGAAGAAGTCAACTAGCATCAGACCCTCTGATTGCAACTAACGCCCATTGACATTTTATCAGTAATCATTGTAATCAACTCCCTATACAATAAGGGTTCTTCCAGATCACAGATTCTTTGCCACTACTAATGGCTGTGATGGCTTCCGATATTCTTATTACCCGTCTCCGTCAGGAAGGAGTTAATATTTATTTGTTGTACTTGAAAAATATGTTAAACAAACAATTAAAAGATTTTGGAAATCAAAGATTTCATTTGAAATAACGGCTTCTTGCGGACAGTTATAGTGACACTACAATTTGACCTACTTTAATATTTTTATTTCGTATACTATGAACCGTTATTAATATCAACTATAGTTTATTATAAACCTTGTGTATTGATGTGTTGTTAGTGTTGGTAGGTATATCAGTCAATTACCTCTTTATATTTGTTCTCGTTTTTATCAGTTTATATCCACTTAGATGCTTCAATAGAATCTAGTTTGAGGTCCTATCATAAGTGATTGATAACAATAAATTATTTGATTAACTTATAGGTAAATTGGGTCAGAGATACAGTATAGCAAACCATAAGTATAAACTACCATCCGTATATTTAATGGATAATTTCACAACAACGTGTATTTGTAGGTACTTCTAGAGATAGGTATATTAATATAATCGGTTTCTTAATTGTAATAATCGTCTGTAAAAGGAGAAGTCATAAATGTTTACGAGCAAAAGAGTAGATATTGCACCGTTTTATAGCCACTTACGCTTGGCTGTTGTTATTAAATACCTACAACGTTGCTGATAGTAGGTATTCGTATATTAAACTTGTCCATATGAGCTTCAATATTAGATGATTTTTAAAACCTGTTATCTATGCATAACTGTACATCGGCACACATTTGTATCACCACTTCATCAGGCGCAGAAGCACCTACGTCATTTCGAAGCTACATTGCTCCGTAAATGTAGTTTTAGGTTATGTATAACTAAATTATCATATTAAAAATTGTACTGTTCTAATTTTACTCGCGTTATTATGAAGTCACTAAATAAATCGTTTAAAAATATAATGTTTCCAACTAAATAAATTCCTGTGCAACGGAAATGAAGTTCGTGGCGTTTTTCTAGTCGTGTTTACAAAGTTACAGTGAATTACGTTTATAGATGATAACACGATCGTTTGTTAAACAATTGCATGGTCTGTAAAAAGTGAGTGGGTTTTATACAAACTCAAAGCTGATAAAATTTCAGTCGTAAACTTGCAACTAGAGAGGAGAGGCGTTCCATTGTTTACAAATATTACTCACACAGCAACAACAAAGATGAGCGGAAATACGAGAAATGAAGAAGTATTAATTTTAAGTGTTCCGAATAACGAAAGAATCAACAAGTTGGGTGAAATGTTTTTCGTGGAATTTCAGTGCAAACCATTATTTTTTGCCAGAGTTCCGGGGCGGGTTAATATTATTGGTGAACATATTGATTACTGCGGATATCCAGTGTTGCCAATGGCCATAGAGCAAGATATTTTAGTGGCAGTGGGTGTAATTAAGGAACCGAAACTTTATCTTCGAAATGCAAATAGTAAGTATGATAAGGTCGACGTAGACATAAAATCTTTCGAAACTATTGACATCAAAGCTGATTCGAATGGTAAACCGTTCTGGTATAATTATGTTCTCTGTGGAATTAAGGGAGCACTTGAACATCTGAATACTCAACAGTATAATGGTCTTCAATTGTACGTAGATGGTAATATACCACCAGCCTCTGGGTTATCGAGTTCATCAGCGCTCGTGAGTGCAGCGTGTCTTGCCTTTCTTCACGCTCAAGATGCTAAACTTAACAAGACGGAGATTGCTTCTTTATGCGCTAGAAGTGAACGATACATTGGTACCCAGGGTGGAGGAATGGACCAAGCTATAGCTTTTCTCGCTGAAAAATACAGCGCACAGTATATAACTTGGCAACCACTAAATGCTACTCCTGTATCTCTCCCCGAAGATGCTTCATTTGTTGTAGCCCATAGCTTAGCAGAAGCCAACAAAGCTGCTACTAATGACTATAACAGACGTGTTATGGAATGTAGACTCGCTGCTAAAATTTTGGCTATCTCCATTGGCATCACTTTCGAAGAAACTATTATCACATTGAGTCAGGTACAAAAACGTAGTAACAAAAGTCTGGAAGAAATGGTAACACTAGCGCGTAAATACCTGCCGAGAGACCTTTATACGAAAGATGAGGTATGTAAAATACTAATGATCACAGCAGAAGAATTAAATGATCGTTATTCAACGCCAAATACGAAAGATTTGACAGAATTTAAATTACAACAACGAGCCCTTCACGTTTATGAAGAGGCGTTAAGGGTTGAGAATTTTAAAAAAGTTTGTATGCAGTCAAACTCAAGTGGCAAATTATTTGTTTCTAATGGCACCAATGGACATGCAGAACCGAAAGAGGACAACACACTTGAAATCTTGGGATCCCTAATGTCGGCGAGTCACGAAAGTCTTAAAAACCTCTTCGAATGTTCGCACAAAAATTTAGATACTTTAGTTGCTCTATCTAGGGAGTTGAATGTGCATTCTCGGCTTACTGGTGCAGGCTGGGGCGGCTGTATTGTAGCTTTGTGCCCTAAAGAAAAGCTAAATGATTACATAGCGAAGATACGTGTAGAATATTATGAAAAACATTGCAATATAGACAAAAATACAGCTAATTCGTATGTATTTGCCACTTCTCCCAATTATGGTGCACGTATATATAAATAGAATATATTTAAGCATAGGTATAGATGTAAGACCGTAAAATGTAATAAAAAATAAGCAATAAAGTATTCTTGTCAAACATAGTTTTAGATATGTTAAGTAATTGCATTTTTATTGTAGAATATTTGCAAGTTTTTTAATGGATATATTCTAGAACATTTGCAATACATACAAAATGTGAAAATGTTTTAAGCGTAAAAGATTAATATAATTTAATACTTTGTGCAATTTAATTAATATGATAACTTACTTATATTAAAAAAATATGTCATTAATATTCAATAAGTTTTGCGCATTTAAACTGATACGAGGTATTACTACATTAAAATGATAAATATGATATAGATACTTTTTTTAACAATAAAGAAATGTTAATTTTATCAGTCCAGTCATTACACGTGTAATATGATAGCAGTTACAGCGATGCCGTTGTAAGTACTTTATTTTTATAAACAGCGAAAGTCAAATTCAACCATTGCTTCATGAAAAATATTGTGGTACAAATTTACTATATACCTATCTATGTAATTATTATATTTTTGCAATCAACATCATTTAAACCGATATGCATTTAAAGGGCATTATTTATTGGACCTAGAATAAGTTAAATAAAGTTTCCTTCTATTAACACTAATTTATTTTTATCATTTTCACTCAATAAAATATTTTGATTTGCATCCATAATCGTTAATTGTAACATTAATTAATAAAGTAAAATAATAGTATGGTAGCCTTTGTTTTACCCGATAGTACTTTCCAGGTATCCGTATTTATCATGATGTAAAATTATTTTTATGTCAAAAATATACCCTCCATATGCCATAAATAGATTTTCACCAACATTACTTAGATTAATTTCTTGATTGCCCAGCGAAGAATATGGTTATATATTATCATAAATTCTTTTTATTTGTGTGTGTGTTCGAATTCGTCATTTAAAAGTATTTTACAACATCATTCAAGTACTTAGCACGGTCGGACAGGAAGGAAATGTCATTTACGACTTCTGACCGATTGGCAATTAAATTAAATTATCTAGAATGTGTTTATTAATTTTTGTTTGGCCTAATTAGGCATAATATAGTAAATAAACATAATATATTATTTCATTAGAGTCAACTAGCCTATTTCTTTATTATCTGGCTGTTTTATAACGCTAATCTTCATACAAGGTGCATCACTAAGGTCTAAAATACTCCAAATTGTGTGTATCCTTCCAGCTTCATAAAATAATACGAGTACCGTAAATTTTAAAGATTGTTTTGGATTATGATCGTTCTGTTTGATTACCAATTGATGATGATTTTGTTATCAAAGCTTAAACACTAAAGTTAACTTAATTATTTTATTATTATCAAAATATCGATATTTTCGCAAGACTATTATGCATAACAATTTGTCTTGTTAGTATTGTATAAGGTCAACTAATAAAATACAAAATAGGTTAAATAAGATGTTACACGGATGTTTTTTTCTCTTCATGAATATGTGATAAGAATTAGAAGTACGTTATAATCAAATCAGGTTTATTCCTACAAGTCATATAAATGTTTTATTTTATTTAATATATTATTTTGCATTTTGCTACCACTGGTTACCAAAATTAATATATATAAGGCAAATTAATTATATGCCATACCAAAATAATTTAATAAAAATAAATAACACAAATGTAAAATATAACTATAAAATAAAATAAATGATTGTATAATGTAAATTTTAAAAATAAAGTAATTTATGAATTAAAACTATCTATTAATATAATAAAATTTTATAGATTTTTCAATATACTAGATTTTACAATAGTTATAACTCTCTTCAATATCGATCTCTCTAATTCTATCACTTCAACTCTGGAGTAAAAGACGTGAAGTGATATTTTGTTTTGCACGAGCTAATGTGACAGCTGACGTTGACATTAACCTTCAACTTTTTGTGGTTATAATATTTTTCATTCATTGTTTTTACTTTGCTTTTAAATATTAATAACTTGAGGATTGCTCAAATCTTACTACATTTTTTTGTTTTTACACGAAATAGAAAAATAGTTGCGCCGCAGATCATTTAGAAGGTAAGTTAAATTCTGCCTTTCTTTTCTGGAATAAGTGCAAAATTACAGTTTTTATTGATATGACGAGCATTTTCTATAATCTACTTTAATTTTTAGCTTGCCAAGGACAAGCAGCAATGGGTTTGTCTAAGGTATTTTAGCTTTTATGATATTATTATATATCATCAAGTTTCTGATGCAATTATTATAGGTTATAATCCAACAGTTGTTAGCAACAGTTGCCACATACCATCCTCAATAATAAAGTGACACTTCAAGAATATAATCATGCCACATAAAAGACTTGTTTGGAAATCTGAATCAATTGCTCTTTTTATAAGTTGTATCAAATTTCTGGTTATAGAACCAGAATGATATGGTGTATAGATAGTATATACTGAGGAACTACCTCATTGACACACATTTTTCAAGAATTCTTGAAATTTGATATTAGTGAGTGGTTGCTGGCTCACTTTCATGAGTTGACCTTCTCAGTTCCCAGGAGTAGTAAAACCATGATTTACTTTAAATTGAACCCCTGTTCTTATGAAATTGGTTACAGTTGTCAATGGCAGTAAACATTAACAAAATCAGGTAAACTGCTTGCTCATTTGCTAGTTCAATCTTACAGTGATGAAATATTTTCCTTTGGCATACAACCAAATGCAAGGCCCTTTAAGTTATCTATTTTTTTACAGTTCATAATGCCACATAAAGTAATGTATGTAATCTAAAGTGTAATAAAATCTACAATGTAATACAATTATTATTACATTACATTGCGGTAATGTAATGTAATAAAATTACATTACCCGTTTGTGTATTTTCAAATGAAAGTAGTCTTTGAAACATGTACAAGGCATTTGAATTCTTAGAAATATAACTGATTGAATTCATAGGGGTCTTCTGTATCGGTATTGCATATATGCATGGAATAAAAAAATATATACTAAAAAATTTAAATGATTTTATTAAATAGGTAATTAATGTAAGTAGTAAATGGAGCTCTTCTGACGTTAGGTAATCTCTGTCACTCGCTAATATCCATAATCAATTACACTACACATAGTACAGAAAGTGTATCTGATGTTCAATTCAATTTTCTTTGTCTTAATCTTGGTCTCAATCTTAAACATTGCTCTTGAAGACTAAATCGAGGTACCTCTAATAATTTAACGTTACAAATATGAGGAGAGAGAATTGCAATGTGTATATCAATATTTGAAAAGGAGCATTTGATTTAATAATCTGTGTGAATGACCTTATCATAGACAAGTTAGTACGAAACAATAACTTCATTATTGAGGATGTCATATATAAATATTTCGGGGTTCAAAGGACATAATGAAAATTTAGACAAAAAAGTACTTTTAACCCTATTATAAATTATGTAGAGGTATTAAGCTGGTTCGCCCAAGTGTCCTTTACGCCCTCTGAAACCAGAATTTTTGAAATATTTAGGAGATTTCTGTACAATTTTCCAGATTGCATGTCCTATGAATGTGATAATTTTCACAATTTTTCATATTACAGCTATAACTTGCCTCTGCCTTCCTAATATCAGTCTAATTATAGTGTTGTAAGTCTAGAACTTTTAATCTTATCTAGTTGCTCATTAGCTACTGTCATCGCTAACTTTTTAACATACAATTACTTTGTAATGATTCATCTTAATGGTATTAATATAGAAAATTGGTTTAATCATTGGACCCTATTGTGTGAAAGAATTATTTATTTTACTTAACATTGCTGGTATGTTGAAGATTTAGCCATTTGTGTTTTATTAATATTTCAGGAGGAAGTAGACTTAAACGAAGAATTGAAACTATCGGCATCTCAAAAGAGAAGACTTAGGCGTAAAAAATTGCATGCTGCAAAGGCTGAAGTACCAGATACTATTATAAATAGTAACATTTATAAAAACATATCTACATCTGTTGTATTGGACACTGGGCCAAGCAAAAATATTATAACTCAACCTATTCTTAAGAATCAGGTGTTAAATGGTAATCAAAAACATATATGTGAGGGCCAGGCCTTTAACAAAACTCAAAATTCAGTTTGTAGGAAGACATTCTTAAATAACAACCAAGCACCAAAATTTAAGGATTCTGCAATAACCAAAAATCGTAAAGCTGCAACTGAAGATCAAGCTTTGATTATTAAAGAAAAAACTGGTAATAACTCAGTTTTTGGTAAAAAACATGAAACCAAAATTGATAATCCCATTTATAAGAACAATCAGAGTATTGCATCTGTAATTAAAACACAAAAATTTGAAACATCCGATGATACCAATTATTTTGAATGCTCAAATCCTGTACCTAGTAAAAAGAAGAAATCTAAATCAAAAAAAATAATTGTAAGTGAATGTCAAACAATAAAACTTGAAAATCCAGTTTTGACAGAAAATCTACAAGCCAAATCTGAGTTACCAATTTTGACTGAAAAACAGGAAGCAAAATTTCAAAATACAGTGACTCTAATCCAGGAAACTAATACAGATGGTCCAGTTTTTATTGAAAAATTGCCAACTAATTTTGGAAATCTTTTCTTGAACGAAAATCATAGACTAAGAACTGAAAATTATACTTCCATTGAAAATCAAAAACTCAAACTTGACTCTGTTGACATTAATGGTTGCACAAAACCCCAAACTTTTGAAAATAATAATATAGTACTTAAATTTCCTGAAGTCTCGACTGAAAGTCAAAAACCGGAACCGACAACACAAGACATGGGTAAATCACAAGACACGCAGGACTCTCCAAAAGAGCAACCATTGAGCAACAAATTAGAAGATGCATCATCTACTGATGCATCTGCAAAGTCTAGGGATGAGGTTAAAGCTGCCAGAGAAGCGAAAAAGTTGGCAAAACAAAAAGCCAAAAAGAAAAATGACGCTAAAGGCGATGACACTGAAACTAAGGATGTAGTGCCGAAAGATACACAATCTGCTTCATCCAAAAATAAAGTAGTGTTGCAAGATGAAGTGCCCACCAATATGACGGAAAATAAAGCAGAAAAATCTGAGAAAATTACACCAGTCGGTAATTTAAAATCAAAGGAGAATGTACTACCTCAAGCCAAGGCAAAAGCTGAACAGAAGCCAGTAAAGCCTGAAGAAAAGGCTACAGCTGAAGCAAAAGTGCCTAGCACAGCTGAAAAGGTAAGAATGATGTATAAATTGACTCCTGATAGATGGTGTAAGAAATAAGTTCTTTGGAACTCCAATGATCTGTAGTAGGTAACTAAAAGTCAATATTAAGAATAATATTATTTGTGTTTTTCATGTTATATTCATGTTTTCCAGGCGGAGGACGGTGGTAAAAGTAAAGCAGAACTTCGTGCGGAGAGACGGGCGAAGCAAGAAGCGCAACGAGCGGCGAAGCAAGTAGCAGCTCAAGAGAAGGTGGCCACACAACCACAGGGAAAAGAGGGACCTTCTAAGTGCAAAGAGATGAAAGAGGTTGGTTATATGAGCCTATATAATTAAATCTTCGATTTGTCAACCAACCTACTAGTGACTCTGAGTATCTACTTAAAATTTTCTGAATGAATAGTGCTATAAAATTTAAATAGGTGTAAAATAGCAGGCCAGTTTTTATTTGCCCTAATACAGTACAAACATGAAGGCTTTTTTTATGTAATTAATATGTAAAATCTATTCATTCTGTTATGAGCCTTCGCTAAGGAATACGGGTGTTTGCAACCATTTTGATTTTAATTGAATTTGTATTATTTGCTGATCTGATTTTTCATTACTTATTTATTGTTTACACTGCAAGTGTTAAAATATGTGGAATATAATTTGCTGTGTACTGGTTTCAAGGGTGTGGTAAATGACACACACAATTATTCTAGGTGTTCCAACTTAGCCTGTTGTAGTAGTCTGTTATCGATTTCAGGTAAAGTTCTTAGCTTATTTGGGTTTATTTACTGTATATTGGTGCCGGTGGCCATTTACCATCAGGTGGATTGCATGATAATTTGCTAGTTTTAAAATATACGTATAAAATTAATTATTATCGTGTTTATGCACTCTTTCAGGAAAAATCTGTCAAGCCTAAGCCGGTCGAAAAGAATGCAAAACCGAAAGTTCAAAGTGTCCAAAAAGTCGGCTGGTTCCTGCATTCACACGTTGAAAAGGAAAAGGAAAATTTAAAAAATATTGCTATTAATTCAAAGTGAGTAATAAAGTGTTATTATTACATGTGGATGACATCTGCATATCTATCTATATTATTCTTTTAGATTTTTGGTTTGGCAGGAGGTTGGCAACCTTTTTGCCAATACAAGCTACATAGCTATATCAGACATTGCCAAGCATAAATAGAAAGTCCTTAAAATTTGGCTGCAACAAAAGAGGCCTTTTTATCTATAATTTAAATAATTAAAGATAAAGAAATTAGGTAGTCTACGAAGGTCTGGCGGGCGCAAAAAGGGTCACGGGCTGTAGATTGCCAACGCCTGGCATAAAATTTCGACATGTATTGTATATGTTTGATACATGTCTAAAAATGCTTGATTTATACGTTTTTTAACTATTGTTTTTTTCATTTAATTATGATCGGTCTTCAGTATAATTTCAAATACAATGGTTGTTGCTATAGTAATAACATCGAATTATCTTTTTATTTCAGTTTACATCCTGCTGTAGTGAAACTGGGCGTGCAGTTGGCGTCGCATGTTGTATCCGGATCCAATGCAAGATGCATTGCGTTACTTGATGCACTAAAAAAGGTTATATATTTGCGTTAACGTAAATAATAATAAAAAAAATAATTTTGACGTGGTCCATATTCCATAATGTACACAGTGTACTTAAATCAATGTTAGTACATTAAAATAAAAAGAGTCACATGTTTACATCATGCTAGAGAGGACACCATACCAGCTTGACACCCATCGGTTCCATGTTCAATCCCCAACAAGACATATTTGAATGAAATAGTTCCAATTTTGTATCTGAGAGTTTGTATATTTCTGTGACTAATGAAAACGGATATAAGCCCGTGTTTTGCCATTGGCAAAAATCAGACTTATACCCTGGATGTTATAGTCTGATTTTGCCAATGGCTATGATCCGATTTATACCAATTTACACTAGGGGTACAGGATTTTATCTGTGCGTCCATTTCTATGAGATTAGAAAGCTTTAATTGTTTAACGTAAGTTAAATCATTGTATTGGTATACAACATGACAATATGACATTATCAATGGAGCGTCACATTGAATTGTTTAACGAAGTTAAAACATTTAACCGGTATACAACATGACAATATGACATTTTGTATGCTTTTTCTTGTCAGATGGTCAGAGACTATAGCCTTCCCGCTCGTACCGAGTTCGCTCGAGGCTTAGAAGCTCAGTTGACGGCCAGCGTGGACTTCATCTGCTCCATGCGGCAGCCCAACGCCTCGGAGAACAACGCGCTCAAACACTTCAGGCGACAGCTCACATTGCTGCCTAATAATGTGGATGAATTTGATGTGAGTTTAGATGATGGTGGAACTTGGCAACGTTTTCATTTTTTAAAATAAATTAATAAGTGATTATTTAGTATCGTGGAAAATTCCAAAATATTTTCTCTTTAGCTTAACATTTTATATTAATTATTATGGTTAATGCACGGAGAATTTTGTTGGGATAAAAATACCGGTTCCGATCAATATCTGTTTATCAGAAGAAATATTTTTAAAATTTGTTTCCCACTTTTGTACTGAGAGAAATATGAAGCTGCTGTTATTATAAAATGACAATAAAAACAAATTTGAATCTCATTTTGTCATTCGAAGTTGCTAAAGAGTATACAGTTGATCTAAGTTTAACACTGTTGCTGTTTTAAGTCAGAAATAAGTGGAACTATGTTTTAAAATGTTATTTGCAGGCAAAAAAGACATTGCAAGAGGAGATAGACACGTACATCCGGGAGCAGATAGACAAGGCTGGCGAGGCCATCAGCATCATCGTACGTAAGAAGATCAGCAATGGAGATAATATACTTACATATGGATGGTATGTATAAAAAACACATTTTCTTGGTTAGTCTCTGATTACAATAATAATATCATATACTGATATTCTCAGCATTGTTATCTTAGTGTCTTGGCAACTTATTGTATGTATATAAGCCAATATGTAGATAAGCCAATGCGACATTAATTAAATAAACAATAAAGTAGGTATATTGGATATATATAGTGTCTTTAAGTTTGTGCATTTATGCACGAGAGTCTCTTAGTGATTATATATTTCTTAATAACGATACATTGAGGTTCATTTACATATGATACATATTTAGTGCATCATACATTTCATAGTGACAGTCGATACAAGAAATGCCAAGAACAGTGATAAGATGAATATAGAATATCATAACCATATGCTTGCTAGTTGCCATGATAATCGTCTGTTTTTTGTGGGGTGTAAATATTTTAAGCGGAAATAAAGGGATTATACTTTCATCATCTAGAGAATCATGAGGGTATTATTCCGGTTAAATGTTATATGATGCGTCCTTCCAACAAGCTGCATATCAGTGTCATCAATGTATAACGTATTAGAGTATAACGCCCCCTCACCCCTCTTCTCATATCAGTGTAACGCTAAACACCCCCCCCCCCCCCCCCAAAAATCCCCCATTACCCGGGAAATAATAAAAAACAAAAAAAAAAAAATTTCAAAAATTATACGAAAAAAAAAAAAAAAAAAATAGAATTATGAAACAAACTGAATGAAACGTTACAAGGAGTGAGCTGAGCAAAAGT
>DWNE01006008.1:0-13444 GCA_018249875.1 Cecropterus toxeus | reverse complement strand
TCGTGTTTGTGTGTCCATGGCACCCACGATACAGGAGAAAATCCTAGTGTGGGGCTATGAGTGTAGAAAGCATCTTTCTTTTTTTTAATAAAGACCTATCATTAAAAAGACCAAATGTAATACTGGTTTCCTAAATGGCTATATGTTGCGAATGAGGAATATATCTCCAGTACTCGTCGCATCTAACGTACAAACGTAATTTCCCTGCGAAGTTCGCGGATCAGCTCGTTAAGCCTTTCACGAACGATACTTCGATAACGATGCTTCATAATGCTTTTTGCGAATAACTGTTTTATCAGTGTTTTTTGCAGATCTTCTACCATCGCAATTTCGAGTGATATTTCGCCATACAGGACTATATATTTTAACAAGCTTTTATTAGCGTGATATGTATGTATCTGCGTATCTGTGTAATGGAATGTTAGAATGCAATTTTTACCCGATTGCATCAGAATGAGGGTACTACTTTTCAAGCTTATGTATGCATGTTTGTTTGAATATATGTTTGATAGATTGTTACTTACGATATAATTCATAAGAATCGTTTGAGTTTGTAAAGCCACAAAGGCAATATAATTTAAACAAATGGCGCCTGTAAATATGGAAAACGGGGGAAGGATGACTTTTTTATTACTAGGACAATATGGATATCAAATGAAAGCTAGTTAATTAACTAGCTAGCTAGTTAGTTAACAATTCTAAAAATAAATACATTATAATACTTTTGTTACTTTAATGACAAAATTTATGAAAAGCGTTAAAATAAATACATCATTATAAATAGTACCATTATTGAATTTTTTAAAACATTTTTTTTATTTTTTTTTATTTTTTTTTTTATTTAGTAAACATTTAGCGTACACCGAAATTTTTGGGACGTGACTGGCGTGAATACGTTGGCCGACGTTGCTGGGCCACATATGTGAAATGAACGGCTTCTTAAGACCCAGCGTCCAGAGGAAAGCCCTGGAGTTCTACTCGGAAAGAGTCCGAAGGGGATCCATGAAGATTTCGCCGCGTTGAAAAAAATTGTACACCAAAAAATTCAAATGACAAATATTTCATACTTTAAGTCATAGATAATGAAACTGAATATTGCATCCTTCTTTTTCCATTTTATTACTAACTGTAAGCTAGATTTATCCCAAGTATAACCGTGTATCATAATATATAACAAGAAACGAATGTATTTTCAAATCTCCAAAGTGTTCAAACCTCCGCATAAATGTCTGGCGGCATTAACTTTGGAAACACATTAATCTTTCTGTATTTGGACCGCAAAGTCCCTTAAAACAGACAAAACAGACTTAAAAGACCTAAGAGTTACTGTTAAATATTTACCTTTGCCCTTCTTTGATAAACGACTATAACGCTGTGTTTTCTGGAACAAACAGCTCTTTACCATTTCAAGCAAATTAAATTTTGTGTTCCAACCGAAACAAAGACTGGGAAATTGCGTATACAGTATAATGCATGCATTAAGGATTATGCTAAATTATTGACGTGACGACCCGCGTAGTGGAGCGGTCGCCATACTGGATATGCAGTGAGTTCCGGGTTCGATCCCCGGCCAGACAGACATGAATGATGATTTTTTCTGTTCTGAGTCTAGGTATTTGCGTATTCGTCTTTGTCCATGCCACCCATGACACAAGTGAAAATCCCAGTGTAACGTGAATCCTATGAATGTGGAAAATGTTATTTATATAAATTTATTTATTGACCACGACGATGAAGGTAATGTGACTCGGGTGCTATCTGCCACTCACACGGTAGTTAGTTCGATGCCCGGTTTGAGTCGATGCCTTGATCAATTTATGTATTTACATGGAAATAGGCGCGCATTTGTTCTCAATCACATTTAATATTAGTAACGAATGAAGATGTATATTATGAGTTTGAATGTTTCATTGTCTGTAGCACCCATAATATTACATAATTTCAATATCATACTTTAAAGTCTTCTAATGACATGACTAACCTTAAAGTTTTATTTTTTATTTGATGGAAGTAGCAAACGAACATGCAGTCCATCTGATGGTAAGTGGTTACTATCGCTCATGGATGTAACTAAGTAAGCCGGTAACCACACCCTTCCAACGAAACACAAACCTGCTTCACGCTAGAAATAGGTGCGGCGGTGGTACCGCCCTACTCGAACTACACTGCTTCTACCACCTGGCAAACTTCATGGAAGTTTTTAATTTAAAACAGTACGAATTATTTTCTAAAAGTTAAAACAGCTTTTTACTGCCCAAGACAAGACCTCTTCGCCGGGAGCGTTCCACTCGTACCCGCCTCGTAAAGTTGTATTACTCGTACCTTGATAGATTAACATAACATAGACATCAAGTTTGCTTGTTACTCATATTGGTACTAGCTGTGCGCCGCGGATTCACCCGCCTCTAATGGAGTAGTTACAGAAGGATAAGAAACAGTAAAAGAATTTAACACGTGCAGCAGGAAAATGAGTAAAAAGTTTAGCCACTAGCGGTCACCCATCCAACTTCTGACCACTTCTATTTATGCTTAACATTATATCTGTTTTTAACAAACCGTTCCGCGCCGCGCGCTTCATTATTCCTTACATTACGTAACTAAGCCATGCATTAACACGATGGTTATGGAATTCGCCTATTAATATTTGGCAATGGCATGCGATAACAAACAGCTATCGTATTTCACCCGACCGCAGCCAAAACACGATCCTGGGGATTTAATTGGTGTGCTAATGAACGTGCGGGAACACAACAATTTGCCTGTGAACTACATCGCTCTCCTTAGAGTTGGCTGCAATCCTTTACCGTAATGGGAGACTTTCAGATTTTTTTAATAGGGAGGTTGAAAACGATCATGCAGTCCACCTGTTGATAAGAAGCCACTACGGCCCGTGGATATCTTTAAACAATCCCAGATTAGTCTTGCTTGGTTAGCCACAGATGTGTTGCTACTCCTGAGAATTAAGTTGAAATGACTCGGATAAGTCTCCCTTACCACTCCCTTCAGAACAGAACACAGCAGTGCGTAACACTGCTGTTATTAGTCAGAAACAAGTCTTACCACAATTATTTAGAATTCAGTGCGAAAGTATCACACATCATGTAAGGACAGTAACTGAAAGTGCAGAGAACACCCGTCCTCCAGTCTTCGGCGACTCCGTCATTCTGGGCTGTAATCCTAAAGTAACGACGGAGCATCAAGCGTTAAAAATGATATGTAAAAGATTAAAAAACTAATAATTATTATGACTAGAATGTACCTATTTACGTCGATATCACTGGATGCCGAAAACTGCATCGAAACATCGCTTACAAGCCTTTGACCGAAATATTGACAATATGAGTCTCAATTTAATGCACAGCGAGTACTGTAATCGGATTTGGCATATTTGCGTGAAATTACAATTCAATATTGCAGGAAATAACGAATGTGCTCGGGATAATTTGGTTCATTTTGATGCAATCTCCTCGGCGTGTTTTAATGATGGATACTGGTTGTATTATTGTACAATAACTGCACTCGTTTTACGGATATTGTTATAGAGATAATTAGTAATAAACCGCAACTTCGTCCGTATATTATTTAAATCGTAATTCGATCGGAGACCACTGGGGTCACCGCCACATCTATCTCTAGCGTAAAGCAGTTCATACGTATCGTTGGAAGAGTGTGGTAGCCGGCCGACGATCATCTTAGTCTTCTTGAGAAGTAACCACCTGTAATCGACTTCAAATAGAAATCCCCGTTGTACAATATATGAGTCAGAGGTCGTAAGTCACCACGTACCATTATAAAAGGTGCATGCTCGTTTGCTACTTTAATTTGATATAAAAAGAAGTTAGTACAAGTTTCGTGGTTAGACGACGACAGCACCAATATATAAGATGGCTTAACAGAAATCATAAGGATGGGAAAATAAGCAAACACCCATACAAACGAGAAATCTATATTTGTAAATATATGTTTGGCCAGGGATCGAACCTAGAACTCACTGCATGTCAGACCGGTTTAGTGATCGCTCAGCTACACCAGTTCGCAGGAATAGCAACGCATCTTATCAAACTCGTAGGTATTCTATTTGTTTTCCGTTGCCGGCAAGTGCTCCTTAGGACCAATGCCCTTACTTTAAATTTATTACGTTTTGTCAAAACAATAATTATGTAACTTTGCAATAATGAGCGGAAATGTAGACACGAATTGTTTTGAGGAGACGTGAAAATCTCGTACTATAGGCACAGAACAGTATGCTCGTTCGTATATTTATAAAAAAAGGACGTAAATTGCTTTTGGCTTGACTTGAGTGAGCAAGTAGGTAATTAAAGGCTGGGCTAATGGCTTAGTGATCGTGCACTATTACGCACGCTAGGTCACTTTGTAGGTTTCTACGAGTTTCCGGGTTTATTATAAGTAGTTATTATTAATTTAGATTCTATTTGCAGTACCCGTAACTTACAATCTATCTATCTGTTACACTTTAGAGATCCTCTGCTGGACACAGGCCTTCCATAATGGGGGTATTAGTCATAGTCATCGCGCCTATGATGAGTATTGGTGACTGCAGTGAGTATTAATGTTACACAGAAAACACGGTATACATACCGTTTCTTGCAATTTGACCTAATTGCGGCATAATATGCAATAACCGATATTATAAGAAATTGTATGTTTACATTTTTACCGTCGTTATATTCAAAAATAAAGATTATTTATTATTATTATTCATCATCATTATTTTCATCAGCCTGAGTCAGTCTACTGCTGGACATACGCCTATCCCAAGGCGCGCCACTGAGCCCGACCTTTGGCTCTCCTCATCCGCCGCCCGACGCAGGTCGTCGCGTCACCAAGCAAGAGTTCGTCTAACACTATCTTTACTACTGTAATTACAGACAATGTACTACAGATTTCAACCTTACCAACAAGGAAGTCTAATGAAGAGCGGACACAAAACGCTTATTGTCTGAAAACACCCTACAGTGTCCAGTTTACCTCTAAAAGCCATTTCCTGCTTAACAGATAAAAATTCTGCAGTTAATAAATGAGTGTTCCCAACAGTGTTGCAATATGTAAAAATAAACCCCGTTCGCTGACCCACTGAGCAAAGCCTCCTCTCTATATGAGAGTTTTTGGAGCATGACCCGTAGTTTAACGGCTTTAGGGTTCCGTCAGCTCTTTCAAATATTTAAATAATTATTGTGGTGATAATTTAAGATTTAGCACCCTGAGTTGAGAGATTCCTGTGCAACCGCTGACATAAATTAATTTTAATTTGTTACAAGCTTTAATTTACCTACAAAAAAATCATGCGGATAAAATTTGCAGTAAGTAAAAAAATAAGATTGGCTAGATGATACAATAAGTATGGTTCAACCAGATAGTGCCACTGCTCCAAATATTTCTAGCGACGCAGTTTTTGCTTTTCCTTAGAAAGGCATGATTGTCAGGGGTGGTGGTGCTTAATAATAATACCTTTCATATAGATGTTAATTAAACCCTACTATTATAACCAGAGTATCATTAATAGATAAATATAATATAATAGTTTTAACATTCTGCGTAACTTTAAATTTACCTTTAATAATTTTAATACAAGATTGTAAAACAAAACAATAAGAAACAGCTATTAATGTCAAATAAATCGTTTGTTTTTATATTCGAACCAAATTGATTCAACTCGACGCATATACATATAAAATACAATAATCACTTATAACAAAATTCAGCCTGTAGTTTTCGTGTGACGGCAAAACATAATATATGATTAAATGATGTAATTTCTATGCGGAATTCCTTGTGCTCAGAAAAATCGTACTTGGCCAGTTTTTATTATTCTTTTTAAATAAGCTGGCATTATAGAGCTGAAATGTTTTGAAGTAAACTCGTGTTTCAGGGGCAGTTCGACTGTAAGTTAATAAACCGGTGCGCAAATTGAATTCTGTATTAAGGCTTCGTAGAACTATTAATCCCTATATTTATATCTATTATTTCTTTGGCTTCAATCCTAACTACGACTTAGTCGAGGTGTCGGGTACGTATTTTTTTAAACGATTAATATGTCCTGTATGTAGTGTAGAAGTATGTTTACTGTCATAAAAGTAGGTAATCATAAAGTATATTTATATATATTTTCTAATATCTCCTAAGCATTTATGTTGATATTAACGTTGGAGAGACATTATATCGAGCTACATCGCTCGAAGGACTATAAAAAATAAGGAGTCTGTCAGCCTGATGGACTGATGACCTGAACAGTAATATAAAAAAGAAACTGATGGATGCTAAAGGCACGGAACCGATTGGAGAGACGCTAATTAGGAGAGGCTTATGTCCAGTAGAGAACTTCAAGAGGCTGATGGATAAAGCTTTAAGATATATTTAATATGCATTGGACTTGTAAAGAGAGAAAAGACATGTCACATAAAAGACACCTTATCTTTATGCAGCTCAAAGTATCCGGTTAAACATCCGGTAAGGCAGGTTGTAATGATAAATTTAATTATTGGTACGAGTCTATCTGCGTTTTATGTACAATCCCTTTGTCCACCATGGCCCTGTGGAATAAATAAATTCATTGTGAATAAGTGACTAAGTACCTAAAATTTAGAAACGTTACCTAAACACAACTCCTAGTCTATAGTAACAGGCGACATCCATCTCTACCCACGGCTCGAGTGTGAAAGAGACAGTTCATAGATTCGTGACATAGAAACGATAAATCTAGTACAAATTGAATTAATACGCATCGTACTTTTAATGAAGCCTTATGAAGACGCACGGTTTGTGGTTTATGGTGACCATAAATATGCAGTAATATACATTATTTATCGCCACGATCACTTATAACTTTAATTTAAATAAAAGTACTAACGTATTTTTTTTATTAAAAGATGGCGTGAGGTATAACTGCCATATTTATTTCTTATTTATAGCCGTTCGTCTTAATTGAAGAATGTAGACGCCAAATACATTATCTATTGTGTATCTTATTAAGTGTTTCACCTCTACCAAACAGTAAAAATATAAAAGGGTATACTTAGTGACTGATGCCACAAAGATATAAGGCATTTTAGTTTTTATAAATGGCCTGGTGCACGTATAATCAATGTCAAAATGTAACTTGGCTACTTCAATCTGATAAAAAAACGCATACTGCACGTTGGTAAAGCGTTAGACGTATGGACAAAGGTCTAAGTTCCAGAACGTAGCAAACTTTTTAGACCCTTTAAACAAGAATACAGCAGCACTTGTTATTGCTAGTATAAGGCATTAATAGATGAAGCAATATATTACTAGACAAAAAACGTCCTAATGTTCATGTATGTACATTTTATAAGATACTGTATATTGCAAAAAAAATATAGGTGTACACTGAGACTGCTTTACAATTTCCTTAAAAATATAATAGTTAGCTGGAAAACATACTTTAAATTAAAGTAGCATACGAGGCTGTAGTCCACCGATAATAAGTGGTCACCGCCGCCCATGGATATCTGTAATGTAACGTCAGAAAAGATAAGAGTCCTTCCTAATATTGGGCATAAACGCATTTCTATCTCTGAGGACTAAGTTGAAACGCCTCGGATAAGTTGTCTCGCTTACCACACCTTTCAAACCAGAACCGCGCTTAACTGTTATTAGGCAGAAATAGTGAAGGCGATGCTTTCGGTGTCGATCCGCAAAGAATTATTACATATCCTCATAGATATTACATATCTCCAGAAATTACCGCTACGCTATCACTAATACTGATAATGATATTTACATGCAATAGATAGTGCCATAAAAATCACATCAACACATAAGTGGCGCAAACAAGATCGTACGAGACGCGGCGCAAATATTTAATATCGAGTGTCGTTTCGACATTCTTCTACCAAACAATATCTGTCATATCTCTGGGGTGTTTGCGAAACAAATAGGAGAATATGCCGGTATTGTTCCTATCAGAAACATTTTTGAGGATGTTGTGTTTTATATAAATTTTTAACTGCACGTGTTTTACTGTATGACTGCTGTTAAGGGACAAATTAGGACTGAGCAGTTATAAAAAGTGTAAAAAACAAATTGTAAGAAGAAGATATTATACAAATAAACAAAAAACACCTGCTGAGATTCTTGCCGAATCTTCTCAGTTGAGGTCGTGTTCCGATCCCGTCGTAGTGTAAGAAAAAGTCTCTGATAATTTGTAAGTGCCCACGTAGGCCTATGCAAAATAAAGACATTTCATTGCAAATAATTAAATAATGTGTTCGTCCACTCATAAGAACATAATATTGTTCGTTTGTTTGTTCGTATATCACAATGATTCTAATGAAATCTTACTTTAAAATCTGTGTTTGACTTTAGGTAGAATACCTGTCCGTTTAAAGTTGGTCAATGTCTATGAGTAGCATTGGCCACTAACCATCAAGACTGCTCATTTGCTTCTTGAACCTTATATAAAAACAATATGTACATACCATTACTTTCGTAACAATATATATGCTAATTGTCCTCGAGTGGTCGCTGCAGCTAATTTATTCTGAACGGACCCTCTTAATCAACCCTTGCACTTTTCAACTCAAACTCAGTGAGCCAACCAACTCCTTGATTAAAGTCAAACGATTGTTCATGCAAATGGCATTATCTGACTTGACTCCACTTTAAAAGCTTTAAGGACGTTTAAATAGCTTGTGGAAGTTTATCTGTGTGGTCAGTCTTTGCTACCGCTGTTTTATGCGCTTATTTTAACCTAGCGTTCATTTTCGGGTTCCGTAAGCAAAAGGTAAAAACGGAACACTATTACTAAGCTTCTTTATTTACTTGTCTGGCCATCTGTCCGTCTGTTTGTCCGCACGTCTGTCTGTCTGTCTCATGAACCGTAATAGCTAGGCAGTTGAAATTTACACACATGATGTATTTCTGTTGCCGCTGTAACAACAAACCTAACAGTTTTTTTGCCCTCATATCCGCTTCGTGTGCGAGTCGGTTTCGCACTTGGCCGTTTTCTTGACTATTGTCATACCAGGTCACATGATTAAGATGTACTAGTTGATAAGGTCAAAATGAAATAGAACAAGTTATAAATGGCACTCAGAATGTTACAGAATATAGATCTAACGCAACATGTTGAGATGAGATAACGCACGGTGCGTTATCTCGTCTCAGCGGTTGCGTATTTACAGGTATAAAATAATATGTTGCAAGTTTTAAAACTTTGAATAATATATAGATTTCTAAATAATATTTGTCAAGTCACGAAAGAGTGACACTTTCGTCGTTTATTATTTTAAGCTTTTTTCCCCATTAACGGCAATTACCTATTTGAATGCTCGTGTCAGAAACATTTTCGGTTACATAATTATGATTCTCATTTTACAATTAACTTTGCCCAGTGGTTTAACTTGCGTTAAATCATAACTTTAAACTTTTTTTTTTCAATGTAGTACCTAATTGGATTTAAAAATAAAAAGAAAAGAATGTTCCCGTATTATACACATTAAAAATTCAAATAACTTTATAGTGCCATAACTTTGTTATTTTATAGTGCGAATTCGTAATTCACTTTTTTCACACCAAGGTCATCTCTTTCTCTTTCTTCTACAAAATAGACGGCTTTCAAGACGACTCATTTTAGTATTATCAATTTACTAAAGCTTCCTATACGCGATTTTCGAGAAATATCTCGAATATTACATATCTCGCTATAATCTGGACGAGTTTAAAAATTCTAATTTTTTACAATCTTGTATATAGCTCGCTACGTTAGCAAAAGAATACTCTGCCACCGACCTTGATTTAATTTCGACCAATAAGCGAAGGATATGCCAGTCATGGAGCAAATAATGGGCAGATGGTTCATTAAGTATAATACTGTTTGAATAGATTTAACGCTTTCATAAAAAAAAGACTATTCCCGTGGTTTCGCTCGTTTCGGTCATTTTTACCACAGTGATGTGTAGGTACTCTACGTTTCCTTTTTCTCTATCTGTCCCAGGATATATCTCTTTACTCCACTCAAAACCTTAACTCTTTATACTCCTTTCCACTCAACTTCATTCTATAAAAATCTTCTACTGTGTTAGCCATTCATCTGTGGAACTCTCTTTCTGTATCAATTCGTAATGCCCAATCTTCTCTATCTATTTTTATTTAAAAAACTTGTCAAATCCCATTACCTAACGCTTTAGCTATTTCTTCCTATCAGCTTTTCGATCATATCCTTATGCTTTTATGCTTCTTTACTACCGTTAATTTGATTTTTTCATAATTGTTGCTGTTTTTAATGTATCAAACATAGAAACATCCTGACAAACATACGAATTTATTATATTAGTAAGATTTACTGTCAGTGTCAGCCAGATTTATTTATGTCATAAAGGCAGAAGACTCACTTTTAACTGATGGTATAGCCTAATTTATAAAAGCATAGGTATAAATCAATATGATTTCAGCAAGCGTGAAGCAGTTCTTTGGAGCCCTATTCTATGTGGAGTTGGTTACACGTGGCCATGAGGAATACTGTCTACTTGCCATCAGATGCGCTGCAAGCTCGTTGCTGTTTAAAAAAATGAACGATAGATTGTTTGATAATATAATCATATAATAATAAACATTTTTGCAACATTTATGCGATCAATTATGTTGAGAGTTAACTATTATACCAAACAATTCAACCAGTATTGTTTTAGATCATAGTTTGCGCTTTTTGTATTTATAGTACAGTTTGTATGTAGTCGCGAGCAGCGTATAGTTATATAAAAATGTATTCAAAGCGTCAAAACTCTGTGCCTGAATGACAGTCGTCCATCCAACTGCAACAAATACAAAAACAAGTGGAATTCCAATAAAATGGAAGCGTGTGGACGTACATATGTAGCTTCCGCTGTCGTAGGAGTTAGTGCGAATAAAGAAATAAACCAGTTGCAGTCAACTGGCTTAACACTAGAACGCCAAACGTATTTAACCTCAATCATATTGGATTGGTTTCACCTGCAATTTTCCTAAAACGTTTTATAAAAAGGTTTACTTAAAAATTGTTGGTTAAAAAAGTTTCATAATTTTGTAACAAAATCAACTATGACATAATAGTAGGAAAAAGTGGAATATTCGTAACTTATAATTAGCTTTGTAGCGCCTCTGCATTTTTAAGAGAGGTGTCATAAGCTACTCGTATATAGCCTTAGCGTGTCGTGTTATACTTACTTCGTATCTACGTGTCCAAATAAGCTCCAAATAAAATCTTCGTACCATTTTAATTTGTTGATAGGTATTCAGGGTTTCAGTGACTAAAAGTAGTGATTTTTAGGTGACGACGCAAATTTTATAAGCTTGCTGCTTTTAAAAATGTAAGTAACGTACTAAAATGTTATATTAAAATTACACTGAAATTGCAATCGTGACCCAATTGCACTTTAATTAATATCTTAGTATTTGAACATATATGTCCCAGGTGAATTTTAAAATAAAATACACATCAGTACGGTAGGGTTAAACCGTCGTGCATGCAACGGATTGTATGGAGTGGAACAACTGGATACAATATTTTTAATCCGGCCGCAGGGCGCGGCGGCGAGAGGGGGAGGGTGGTTTGCGAGGCTAATCTTATTTGGCCGCACCGCGGTGCACGATTCTGTTAAGGGAAACTGCTTTTATTGCATAAATCGTTTTACTGCCGCGCTGGACTTGAAAGAGAGTTGTGATTGAGGAATAAGTTTGTTAGCCGCACTCCGAATGCGACAATAAGACCAAACGTCACCTAAAGGCTCTCATTTGAGTTACGATTAAATTTTTGTAGAATAGTGTCTGGTGCAGAATTGCTGACTGTACGTCGACGCTGGATTTTTATGAAAAGATGAAAATTCGAATTTGCTCTGCGATGGCATTAAATAAAACGATGAAAATACGTTCGCAATATCAGTCAATCATAAAGTTATAAACTCATTTCACTTAGTACGTCTAGTGTCTAGACATACATTAACAGAACGTGATTAATTATAGCGAACTCAATCCATTAAAGCTGTTTATTTGTTAAAACAGTTTATTTTGCTTTTAACCTCCATTATATAAAATAATATTTTAAATAATGTACAGTAAATGAACTACTTTTAATTATTTTCAATGTAAACCAGTTTTTAATTAACGTAGATCTAATTTAATTGATGTTAAAATCTCTGCCGGCATCTACAAAACGTAGCATAAGGTCTACGCCGTAGCCCTTCTACGCCGTAACGCCTTTAAGGCTATCAAACGGTACCAAATTATTTATGCGTGACAAACTTCCTAAAGAAATAAACGCTTGTGTCACCCATCTCATTGATCGATTAGATCGTTTTTGCCCGGAGCGGAGTAACGGTGTGATAAATGTTGACGCAGCGTAGCGTTAATATAAGATTGTGAGCAACAGAACGTAGTACCTAAATATGGGATTTAAAGTTAAACTTTTTTAACTTTTGAAAGTGATAAAAGAACATAATTTAATTATTAAGGCTTTGCCAGACATACTTTTATTTTAAAGCAGTGCCCTTAGTACCTATTTCGTTCCGTTTCCTCAAAGCAAACATTGTTCCGTTTCCGCACATCAGCGCAAAGTACATTGCAAAGTCTGAACAAAAATATAAACGAGCAATATACATAACAAATCTTAACTATTTTTTAAGGTAACGTAATAAACTCAAAGTAAGGTTACATTTCGTACTTTTCAGTGGGTACTTAATTTAAAAACATATTTTTTTGTCTATTATAATTTTAAGTTATTTATTAATAGTAATTTTTCCGATGACAGCACACATACAAATTATTCCGATGACGTTGAGGCTGTTTCTATTATACATTTAAGAGTATTAGATATAAAACCAAAATCTGATAAAAAACAGAAAGTTGATAAATTTTATTCACGACAAAGCTAGTAAAGAAAATAAGAACGCTCGTACCATCGTGCTGATCGATTGGATCGTTCTCGCCCCGGGATAAGCGACGCCGTTATACCAATAAAAAATATGAATTCGTCACTGCACTGTGATATATTGGAATGTCGTTTATCACTTTGATACACATAACGCTTATCTGTGACCTTGGAATTTGTTACAACAATCTCATTTATAATTATTAAGCTAACAAATTATTTGTCATTTACAGCTTTTGTATGATATAATTTAACAAAGTAGTGAGTTTAATTACTATAAAGTTATTTATTTCTTTTCAGAACATTAAAATAAAAGCTTGTTTTAAAAATATTTTTGAAAATTTATTTTCTTATTTCTAGCCGTCTCTACACATAACACCCTTCCACTTGAAAGTTGAAACTCATATTGTAGAAATAAAAGTTAATTCTTATTTTGATATAGGCAACCATTATAAAATAGGAATTTAGAAACATATCACATTTTATATCCATATAACGGCCGGTTTTTATTAATTACAATATTGAAATTTGATATATATTGCATTATCATCCGAATTAAAT
>DWNE01006007.1:0-13446 GCA_018249875.1 Cecropterus toxeus | reverse complement strand
GATCGCCCCATCTACCTGCTATTCCTCTAAAAATGGTCTGTGAACTCGCTCATTTCGCATTAGATTGATTTGCGCATACCTTTTGTCTGTTTTCCCAGACCATCCTAGCCCACCATATTATCATTTAGCTATAATTGCCATAATTTCTGAATCAATAAGATATTCACTTCTGATGTCTGGCCTTCCGCCCATTCATGCTTCGGCCTGTTCTTTCCCGTCATATACATAAAATTATATACAAATACATAAATTATTTAATGATATAAAAATATTTTACATATATATATGTACACACAAATACTATATTATATGTGTTACATTGGCATGTGCAATGTCTTCCCACGAGCAATCTACAATCTTATGTATTTTTACAATTACAAAGGCACAAGAAGTATTACTTCAAAAAATGTTGTAATATAAAGTTATTTACAATACTGTCATGTTGGATAACTTTGAATTTGTCTGTAACTTTAAATAAACTTTTATAAATCAATTTTCTATGAATAAGAGGTGAATGTTACTTATTACAATTTTATTTTCCAAAATACTTCCATTAAAAAAAACCCAAAACGTAAGATAACTTTGTATGCTCTCTTAAATGCAATTTACTCTAAAATACAATAAAAAATTCAAATTTTCGGTATAAAAACACTTATAATCCAACAAAAAATATAATGAGGGTATTCCAATGTATATATTAAAAAAAAAAACTGATAAAAGGATTCAAAATTACCCAACTTGTCATTAGGTACACTGCTTATTTCGTTTTGTTACCTTTTTCAAGTTGAGTTTCAGGATCACCATGCGATTCCTTGGATTTGTTTGATTCTATACACTCCCCTTCTTCTGCCTCAAAGTCCAACTGTTCTTCACCATCTTCTGTATTACTTGTCTTTTCTTGAGGTACCTAATAATTTATTTTTATTATAGCTTATATTCACATACCCAATCAGTATTTAAAGCAACAATCGTAATTTTTATTTATTCTGATGATTTGTAGCTTCTTCAGAGTAAAAGCCTCATTCAATGCGTACCATCTTTCATTATATATCAAAATACCACAACAAAAGATGGACAATTGAAACAATTGATTACATAATACACAGTCAAACAGTACAGTAAAAACAGTACTAAAACCAGTAAAGTTTCCACTAGTTACAGATACATTAAAACACTAATGGAACAAAACAAAAAAGGAAAACAAAAGCAGATAATGGAGCAGAACCCTTATGGATTAAATTTTGGATTTTTTTACGATAACAATAAAGAAACGAATATAAATAATACAATATAATTACAAAGAGAAAAAAGAGAATTAATATGATAAAACTATTATATTTCGGCTATATTATATCTAAAAACAAGCTTTTAACCCCTATTTAACCCCCCTAGGGATTGAATTTCTAAAAATCCTTTCTTTACGCTCACTTACACCTTAAAAGGAACCCCGGTACCAAATTTCAAGATTCTAGGTACAGTTTTTTGCCTGTGTATTGATATATAATTCAGTGAGTCGGAATTTCCTTTTATATAATATAGTCTAATATATTAATTAATGATAAATAAATACTTTACAGCCAGAAACCATATATATTTCAATAAATCTACTACATACTTTTTCCAATTTAGGTGTATCCGCTTTTCCACTGTCCGATTTTGGTGAAGATTGTATACTAGCTTCATTATTCCCATTCATTTTAACTTCCTGCTTCATTTCTGGAGATTTTGGTTGTGATTTTGACTAAAATAACAGAACAGTTTATTGAATAAAAAGCATATAAAATAACATAAAACAAATATAAAGTATTGGGGGTATTTCTTGAATTCAAAATCTTTGCATCAATTTTCAATACGTCTAACTTTGATGATAACCACCATTTTATAGAACATTATCCACAAAATCCTATTGTGGGTTTCTTTTTTAATTAATATGTAGTAGTAAACGAACAAGCCCACCTGATGGCAAGTGGTTACTGCTGCCCATGGACATTTGTAACCAACTTCATATAGAACAGGGGTTCTATATGAAGTCGACCACAGATGCGTTGCCACTCCCGAAGACTAAGATGGTCGCCTCATATATAAGTGAACCAGCAACCTCACCCTTCCACCGAAACGCAACTGCTTCACACTAGAAATAGTTGTTGTGGTGGTACTTCCCCGGTCGAACTACATTGGTTCTACCACCTGGCAGATGGCTATGAGTGTAGAAAGCGTTTAAGTCTTTAATAAAGTAGGTCACTGTTGCCCATGGAAATGTTTAACACCCTTCCACTGAAATGCTAGAACTACTCAAATCTGGAAATATGATTTCCAATTTTATATAACCTTAGTCTCCTTTTCAGTGTCTTCTGGCCCCACAGAATCAAGATCAGAGACATCAGAAAGATCTTCATGACTGATGTTGTTATCCTTGCCATTGTTATGTTCACTTGATTTGGCTCTTGACTTATTGTCCTCTTGGTCTGACTCCATTTCTCCTAAAACAGCTTGCATTATACAGAATGCCTTTATATGATAATGACATACATATTATAGAACAATACATACAGATAATTATTTCTAAATTAAATAAAAAAAAATTAGGTGGATATAGATCATATTAAGTATTATGTAATTTTTTGTAATGTGTAGAGTTTTAGGGATCCATAATATGTAACAAAATTTGAATACACCTAATTATTTTTAAGATAACACAGATAATTTTTACTACAAAGTTAGTATTTATATAACTGTAAAAGAAAGGAATCCATCAAAGTGAAGAATGTATAGTAAATGTTACCTTCTGAAATTTCCTCTGTAGCGGGATCCTTTGTGCTAGACCTTTTATTATATGAAGAACTTCGGCTAGATTGACTAGAATCAGACCTACTGCGTGTTCTGGTCGGTAGGGGCACCATCTTTTGTTCTGCTTTAGTATGTCTTCTCCAATTCCCTTTTGGACTCCAATCATTTTTCTTAATTGACGGAGAGGACTGAGATGAGATTCGATCAGGTGAGGGACTAGAGGAAGGTGATCTTGGTTCTGGATTTCTCGAATTTGGAGTTACTTGTGATGCAGAATCAGGCGAAACTGGTTGTGACCTTGAGGTTGGTGAACCAGGTGCAGATTTGATGAAGCTACTCGGTGTCGGAGGTGACCGTGGACCTGACGGAGCTGTTGGATAGTGTTCTGGGTGCTCAGGTGAACCAATATTCGACCCTGCATCACTTGGTGACTTAGGAGCATCCGGTGATTTGGGGCCAACTGGGGACGGAGGAGCAGAATTTTCCGGCGAGTTGATCTCGGAGTGAGCTTCTGGACTCAAGTTATTTGGTGATGGTGGTTTAGCAGATGACCGTTGAGATGATTGAGATCTAGATTCTGGTGAAATGGATCGCCTATCAGACTTGGGGGATTGAGGGGAACCTGGCGGAGAGTGTGGTGGGGACTTTGGATCTTTCTTAGTACTATCCGATGACGAGCTCCTTCGGCTCCGACTTCTAGACGAGGAACTGCTACTACTTGTTGTTGAATGAGCATCTCCTGTAGCATCACATGAATCTTCAGAATCCATTCCTGAGGACAGACGCCAGTCTTGTAAGATAATAACCAAAAGTAAATTACAACCCAACCCAAACAAGCACTGTTTAGTAATAAGAAAAAACAATTCATAACAAGTAATACTGCATCTTCCATTTTAAATTACATCAAATATATGTTATGTTCATTTGTACTGACACAATGTTATGTATTGTAATACAATTTGTATGAATTGCAGTGTTATGTTACAAAGTGGCAACCTTACAACCGATTGACACAATGAAAACTTTTAGCATAAAACGTATTATCCTAATCGGAAAAAGAAAGCGTGGCATTTAGTGTAAGTCAAATCAAACAGCACATACTGCAAATTATGTTCAGTCACATATTTATTACATGGAAGTCCAATATGTTTGAACGAGTTCTTTTATTGGTACTACGTTCTGATGTATATTGTAGACACATCCAGCCTTACCTTCAAGATGACGCCTCGACGCCAGAATCGGTGGCACTTTAAAGCACTTTTCATTTTTAAAGACTTCAACTTTTTAACTCACAACACAAACGAAACTTGGGTCTGTCACATTTACTTGTGAACAACTTTAACTTCCTAATGAACGATAAACTGACGAAAACTTAACGAATCGACACTACTTCAACATGGCTGTGATACAGGAGGAAACATATATAAAACATAAGAAATAATCACTTTTCGTAGCTTCCGTGGGGTTAACTTACGCCCTTACCTTAGCTGGGATGGATTAGTCGATTTAATTCTTCAAGTAATTATTAATTTATATCTAAATATCTTCAATTTGCGCCGCAACAAGCCTTTTCATTGCAGATGTCAAATCATAGACTACAAAATAAAGTAACTGTCAATAGTAATAGACTATAGAATAGACTATGCCGAAGCCAGTCTCTATGGTGTTGAGGATCACAGCATACTAAATTATTTGTTAAAATTTCAATCAAACACAACTGTTTAGCCTTGTGTTTTGTAAAAAAAAATCATATTACTCACGATTTAAACCCACGACTTGCGCGTGACGATATATGGTCCGGGTTTCCCCAATTCAGTGAAGGATCTATACCTATAACTCAAAAAGAAAAATGCTTGCAATTAATAGCGCTTTAAATTAATTATTTATAAGAAAAACAAACAACGTTCGGTTCCCCTGATATGGTGCAACGCCCAACTTCGTCTAAATTTGTTTTATCACGCATTTTATTGAAAATAAAAATTATTTTGTGTACTTATTTTAGAAAGTATGTGTAATTATGGTACCCGTGACAAAAAATATTAGTTTTCTATGTTCTTATTTATGAACCACAGTTGTTTCATAGATAGCAATTTTTTCATAATATACAGCAACTTTTTATGCACTTCGGCTAGATGTGGGTATCTCCTGAACCTGTATAGGCCTAGAGCAAAACTCTATTATGCCGCTTCAGTGCCATTTTGTAAAAACTAATGAGTGGCCGAATAACTTAACGATTAACTTTAACATTTGACAACCCGCGTGGCCGAGCGGTTACCATACCGATCTAACGCGCAGTGGGTCCCGGGTGCGATTCCCGGCCAGACAGGCATCTAAATGATGAGTTTAGATTTCTGTTCTGGGTCTTTGTGTATTCGTGTTTGTGTGTCCATGGCACCCACGAGTGTAGAAAGCGTCTTTAAAAAAAAAAAAAAACATTCAATGACAGTAACCGAGATCGTTAAACTAACGCGCCTTCCAGTCTAGCCTTCAGTCGTCGTCGACTATAGTCTGTTGACATGAAAACGTCAATTTTCGTAATACCAGCTTTTTGTAATAGTGTTTACGACATCGGTTTTATGAATCGTAACTTTTTACTTTTACGTCATAATTTTATTATTATTTGACAATAGACAAATCTTTTAATTAAATCATGGTAACTATAAATGTAATGGTAAAAGCATCACAGATAAAAAAATATATTTATTAGTTTTGGTTACTTATTACATTATGTAAATATGACAATTATTTATTTGTTGTTAAAGAATACGCAATAACAATTATTGATTCTGATTATTAATTTAAATGTGATTACTGCGCTTATTATTATTAAATACTTATTTAAAAAATAAGTGCGTTTCATTTATCATATCTATACATTAGCCATATGGGTATATGATATAGGTACATTACAGTTGTCGCCACATTCTATAATTTTAAAGACACATTTTTGTAATGATTACTGAACAACGTAGATACAAAATTACGTAACGTTGCGGTAGTGGTACATCACTATTAATAATTCGCAAAAACGTAGCAACACAGTTTATGTCAATTTAGTCCGTAGCGAAAAAAAAAATAGACTATACAAGCCATTACAAGCCCAAGCTAACTAGACGAATGTCAAACACTCGTCACACTGACGTCACTCGCACGAATGCAAGTACAGATGACAAAAAAAATGATTTTATGTGAAATGTTGATTACAATGAAATGTAAATTATAACAAATTTCTGTCTTAATAATTTATACTTAACGTTTAACGTTAACAACGTTTGTTTACATATTTACGTTATCATTGTAACAGAAACTAATGAGTACAATAAATTAATTTCGCTTATTTATTTAATTAATAGTAAATCATAATAGATTAGGGAGTTTAGGTGCGAACGGTACCAGGACGAGAGAGGGGTATGAGACGGAACCGGGGAAGGAGACTGCATTCCTCCCGTTCGTCTAGTTAGCTTGGTCCAGTAGTAGGTAATCTAACTTCCGACTTCGTCCGAGGCTACTTAACGTCATAATTTAGTTGCGATAAATTGAAGTGCTATATGTCCTTACATCTTTTTAAAAAATATACAGTAGGTCATTACAAGGTTTATCTCGCAACGTACTTCTTCAATATTAGGCTTAAAGCCTTAAAATACAAGATACCTAAATGCATTTTCGGTTTCAAAATTTAGAAATCTCATTTATGACTAGGGATTTATACCATTAAAAGTGATTAATAGAAGTTAATATCAGATCAGTCTGCCTATATATATATATTTATATATATATAGAATTACCATTATGATTTCTTGTAGGTAATGTTAAGTTAACGACTGCTAACTATAATGTTGATAACAAACCTCGAAAAAGGTTAACAGATCTGATGCAAGTGCTAAACATGTCTTCCGAATAACGGAAACGAAACCAAGTGCGTATCAGACCATGTACAGGATTCCGTAGCCAGAATAAACTTTTTGATGAATATGAAATGTACGCGTATAACATCTTCATTGTATCTACGTATATCGCAAATTTCATATTGAAGATTGTTTACGCAGATTTTTAAATATAATATTTTTTATCATATCGTGCAATGGAACGCAATCGAGAGTAGTCTTCTCAAATTAATGTACACGCGTAGGAAAGAAATTGCAATTCTAACATTATTTGTATTTGTTCATCGCAATTAAATAGTTTTTATTCTATCTCGTTTGAATGCAATAAACATTATATGTAAATCGAGTGCAATTGTTTGCACCTAAACCTAGCTGTGACCTAGGTTTCTCCTGCGTCCACCATTTTCCTCGCAACGTGATTTTTATAAAACGAGTCGTCCTGACGTCAAATTATACTAGTATTGGTGTAACATAAAGATATTCATCTATTTAGATCTCAGAACAAGGTGATCTAATACGCCAAAAATACCTACTGACGTTAAATTGCAGCAACGGACAGGACTGTTTAAAAAGGTCTTTAACTATTTTCCTACATTCCGTTATTGTCAAAAAGTAGACCTATGTTTTTTCTACCAAGAACCGCCTCTCGTCGCCGTCAGTTAACAATGGCAATGAGTTGGACAAGTATTTTTAGCCAGAGCCGATCATATGAACATCCTCTAGAGTAGGTACTTCATAAATCGACGACTAAAACAAAACATCCATCCAAACTTTCGCAAGATTGATATTGTGGTCAAATTACCTTCAGCTTCTCCAATAAAAATAATTAACCAACGACAAAATTTATTATAAACTTATGCGTACCTATCATTGCCAATGAAATGAAACATAATTGACTCTATTTGAGGAGGAAAAAGTAATATTTTATATCTTACATACACCGCGATAGCCTAGTGTTTGAATCTCGGCTTCTATACCGAAGGTTCTAGGATTTGAATGAGCACTCACCTCCGATTTTTCAGAGGTAGGGGTATGTGTATTATATAAAATTAAATATCAATCGCAATAAAAGTGAAGTGAACATTGTGAGGAAACCAACAGACTAAACAATACAATATTTAAAAAAAAGTCCTCAAAATTGTTTACAGATTAAACTTGCAATCAGCCAGCGCGGTAGACTATGTGAGAGGAGACCCATGCATAATATTGGGACGGTAATAGGTTTATTCGTTAAAAAATATGAAATAGCAATCGAGCATACCTATAGTCAACCTGATGATAAGTGATTACTATCGCCCATGGACAGAGATTCTATTTGAAGTCGATCACAGATGCATTGCCACTCCCGAGGTCTAAGAAGGCCGCCTTATATATAAGTAAGCCGGCAACTACACCAAAACGCAAGAATCAGTGTGAACTTCCCCAGTGGTAGAACCAATGAAAAGCATTGGTTCTATCACCTGGCAAAAATAATATAACTTTTCAATTTATTTTAGGCTTCTTTTTCATATCATCTTCAAGTCCTACTTAGTTATCGACGATGTCATTTTAGCCTTATATAGATAGGTCAAATCATTAAAAAGTACACAAAACTAACGCAGCTTTTAATAACGAGTAAACAAACATTTAAAAATATACGCAGACGCGTCAATTGGTTGCTGCGAGCGCTACCTACCTTGACAACTCAATTAGCGGTATCTTGCGTGAATTGGGTACAAAATTAGATCGTGTTAATTGACGAAGTGGAGAGCTTAATATAAAGCTAATTTGGTATGAAATTTACGTCTACGTACGCGTACAATTAGAATGCATATATAATTAAAGTATGATGAGAGTTATTTCATGTAAAGAAATACATTGCGCCTTACTGCCAAGTTGTTGCCGCCCAAGAATTTATCTCTAGCTGTCGTTAAAACATAGAACTCTAAAAAGTTAAGTCTGAAAAGTCATGACTGAGGTAGATCGCTTCTGCCCATTGACCTGCTTGATTGCTTCCATCAAAGATATACCTAGCTATTGGCAACATTTTAAAAATAGTTACTTATTTCAATGTTATATACCTTGGTGTTCACAATTTTTTTAAACCTTTAGAAATATGTTCCTACTTGAAAATTTAACTCAAGCAATTTCAGTATCCAACTCTACATAGAGGTATAGAAGGAAAATGGACACAGCGTTTGAAAGAGGTTAAAAACAGCTGATGTTGTGGAATTAGAAAATACAGCAGGTATGCCGACTTCACTTGCGAAAAGTGCACTGTTCGACTATTTTTAAGTCGATCGGGTTTTAATTCAGTGCAATCTAGGACCTAACGAAATAATGCCCCTACGTCACTGTCATAAAACACATTTGACCAAACGAACATAGTAATTATAGTATGTAGGTACAGCGAGGGCGATAAAGGCGCGGGCGCAGTGACGTCAAAGCGGCCGGCGTCGCGCGCCAATGGCAAACGAGGCGGCGCCTAATTGCGCCTGCGCACCGCCCACTCCTCTCCTTCGACGAGAAAACTCGGAAAATTATACAGGTGGTAATTTTCCAAGTTACAACCAAACATGTAGCTAACTGTGAAAAAAACGTACAGTACGTTTAAGATTTTTTACGACCTCGACATAGTTGTAAAGTAGAGTTAGTAGAGATAAAGCTTAAGATGAATTGGGGATTTAAACCTCTTGGGGAGTTAAAGTTCATGTACAAACTTACTGCATCTTATAAAAATATTCGAACTAAGCATTTAAAGGTTTAATAAATAGTAAATTAGTAACACCAAAAAATATTCCATTTAATTTTTAATTTAATATAATACTATCTTATAACTTTTGAATTACAACAGAGATTTTTAAATCAAATGATATTTCCAATTCTTATTCCTGATAAATAAATTTATAGTTATATGTTATACAAAGTAAACAATCGCAAGTAAACATATGAACGCGGTGCGCGCGCGCCCCTGTATGGCTTATAGTTTATACTTATGCGCGGAGCACAAGGAAGTCTTTATAGTCGGTGCGCGCGAGTCGATCGCACGCGCGCTCATCTCGCGACGACGGATCGCCTGTCAGATTAATCCATAAACTATTCTTTTACACTTCCAAAAAACGGCCCAACAATACAATAATTGCTAACATTCATAGTGAAAAAATGAATTGGGAACAGGAACGCGAACGAGCTTGCGAGAAACTAGAGTTCAATGAGGTAGTTGGAAAACTGTTGCAGTCCTTCAACTATGATAATATTGTGCCTCAACCGAACAAGTGAGTACTTTGTTTTATCATAAAACAAACATATTTCAACTGTTTTAGCGTATTGTGTAGACCTGTAGACATTTCGTAGCACGGCTACGACGTGCAAGGTAAATAAATGTCATTATAATTAAACGATTCTTATAAATTATTAAGTATTTATTTATATCAAGAGTAAATCAAGGCATTTAGTGTAGTCTGGATATCAATTGCGAGTGTAGTTTAATGTATCTTCCAATTTAAAATATATCTTATATTTAATTTTTTTAATGGTATCTTCTTAGAATTTATTATAAGTCTTAGTATTTACTACTATTTAGATTCTTAAAAGTACATTTACAATTCTTAGACTTAAATTTACAAATTCTAAACTAAATGTAATAAAGATTTTAAACCAAAATTTTAATATGACTGTATTTTGGGTCGTTTTATAATAACCAATACATTATTGGTTGTTATGTTATGTTACTCTAAAATTATTGTTATTATATTTAATAGCAATAGTTTTCGATAACAATAAACTATACAAACCTTGGAGAAAAAATACTCCAAATATCGCAAATTTTGGTATAAATAAAACGTGGAGTATTAGTATAGAAGGACTCACAGATTTATATACATAGTTTGTTTAAAAAATCACTAAGTACTAGATCGGACAGTAACAAAAACCTTTTCCTGTAATGTAACACAGTGTTTTTATATACAAAGTAAAATATTTGTCATTTAAGTATAATAAGGGTTTCTGCCATACTTTTACTCATCCTTAGCGAGTCGAAAGAAATATTACTTTAAAACAAAGTATTACAAGATAACAGCGTCTTGGCCAAAAGACGAAAAATGATATGCATACATATATTTATAGCAAGTATAGCTATTAGAGTAGAGCATGGTTAATTAGCGGGTAACGTACGAAAGTTTCTTGTTCATGACCTATTTACGAAATATACTTAAGGCTTTGATGGTATTATCATGGAAAAACAGTTCCATATTTGAAACATATATTTAACAACGATTGTTTCTACCAAGAGAGTTTTAAAACATGTCAATTCATATAGATATTTATAATGCAATGCCTATTCTAATATTTTGTGTTATGCTTAATACCTGTACGTAAAATATTATAATACAAAATCTAAAGCTATAGTGTAGTGGATGAAACTCGGTCTCTCGATTGGAAGTCCGAGGTTCGAATACCAAGCCTCATCACAACTCATTTTTTTAGAGTAATGCCCGTATAAGAAATTACTTAATTGTCACTTGCGGCTTGCTATCAACGACAGAGAAAAAATGTCATGTGGAAACTTCTATAAGTTTCCTGTTTATTATCTCTGAGATGTATACCACAGAGATAATTTGTAAAAAAGTTCTGGAATGTGTGTCAAGTCTACCTTCACTCTGAGAAGTTCAAATAGTTAGCCCAATCTGACATGCTAAAATCTGTGGGAAAATTACATATATAATAGGTTACAATAGGTTGATGACTAAAACGTAACTATATAAAGATGATATTTTTTGGCGATGATTTTAAATTTTTTTAAAAGCCAAAAATCGAAATACTTAAAAAAAATTAAAATCCACAAGAAAATAAAATCAAGCGTTAACTTTTTTATAGGCTTTTTTTTATAGTTTTTCAACTATCAATGAAATTTTAACTAAACACCGTAAAGCAGTGATAGCACATAATTTTAGAAAAATTTGTTGTGCGTTCCTGGGATTCGAAGCTCGGACTCTCGATTGAGAGGCGGAGTTTCAACCATTAGGCTGTCACACAAGAAACACAAATAAGAGTCCTATCGAATACACAAATAATTTAATCGTAGTAATATGGCTTCTTCTTAGAACGTAGAAATTCTTACTTAAAAATTGGTTACTTACAACTTTAGTGTTCCGACCAATATTGTTACTGTTATTATTCTAAGCCATTAGGTGACCCGGGGTCGTCGGAGCCGTCTTCGTGAAACCACACTTGATGTACCGCCTCTAATTGAATAGCCTATGTTATCTGTTATCAGCTCCTTGTTTATTAATTTCCTATCGACTGTCGGCACTTCACAACATCTCGGTTTCGACAAAAAAATGAATTGAAGTGCTCATGCCTCTTATGGCATGGTATTGTTATATTTGTTTGTGCCTATTTTAAGTAATGTATTAGTGTCGCATTAATATTATAAATAAGTGTACGTCCTTATAATCTATTAAGTCTAATTCAATCTAAGCACAGTTCTATTTAAAAATAATGTGCACGTAGAAAAGTTTTAATGTTTAATTTAATTTTAAATTAAGTCTAATAACACTAATTTTACACACAAGAAATTTTATGAACGAAAATAAGTCATTTCTTATCAACCATTCTACGTAGACCTGAGGTTATGAAATATACATATATAAAATATAAATATACATATATGTATATTTTCTAAGTGGTACAATTCAGAGAAGTTCAACCTGGGAGGTACCACTGCCACACCTATTTGTAGCGTGAAGCAATTCTTGCGTTTCGCTGGGAAATATATTATTACTTTAGTAGTCCTGGGCTTATACTCGTACTAAGCTATACTGAAGTAACCCAAGAGCTACGGATCATCTGAGCTTAATTAGTATTATTTATGCTATGCCCTAGTTACAGCCTTAAAGGCATTAAATAAAACATTTCCTTATTTGTACTAAATGCATGTATTTCTCAAATTATTTTAAAATATTTTTTTAAGTACAAAGTTATTACATTTTATCAAAATATATTATATAGTCGTATTTTGATATCGTGTATTGAAAAGTTGATGCAGTCAACATTCGGTATCTAAATAAAAATCGACTAAAAATACTTTAAAGATAACTTTCATCGATAAACTGAGGTTACACTATTAATGCCAAATATTTGGATCGTCGCTACAACTCTTCAAATAACAATATTATGCGCTTACGGGCTTATTTATATTTCGCGATGTATCTTATTCTATGTATTATGGAACACTCTCGCTTAGTGATGCAGCCCAATAAAAAAGACAGAAGATGAATCGAAACTTAATCTTTTAAGTAAACTCTCTATGCATCTTGCACACAACTAATGCTTACTTGTACAACATAGGCATTATATATAAATTATAATATGACTACTAAATAAAATTGAATTGAATTGAAAATGATTCTTATACTTAAATACCATGCTTACATAAGTAAGCATGGTATTTAAGTATAAGAATCATTTTCAAATAAAAGACAAGACATTTGTATTTCAAGTATTTGTAGGCATGTGTATCTATACATATCTATAGTTTTGATTAAAAGCCTTAGAAAGTCTAAGACAATGATAAGACAATGTTGTATTTTGGAAATAAAAGATTACCTTTGAGAACCAAAAATATTCTGAGTTGTGCCTAAAAGAAATGAAAATCTTGTTGATCTAGCTTAAAAAAATCATAAAGTTATTCGAATTTCCTTTATTATAATCCGAATTTTAGACAAAGATAAGCCAAAACCAGGTTAATACAGCCGCAGGGTGCGTTCCCCGTGTGACAATTTTTATCGTCTTCCTG
>DWNE01006006.1:0-13446 GCA_018249875.1 Cecropterus toxeus | reverse complement strand
GGTCGGCAACCACTCACGTAAGCTTTATGCGATCCTAGAGATGACTGTAGGACAGCGGTCTGCAATATTTTTTGGCAACATTGACCATGTACCTATGTGAGGAAATGTCAAGTCGATTTTCTAAGTAGACTTGCACTTGAATTTAACGTGACAAAGTTATTCTACGTTTCAGATTGGTCGACGGGTCATAATGAGAGGTTCTAGACAAGGTTGTAATTAAAATATATCATTGTTTTACATACAAAAAAAAAATTTTTTTGAATGAACCATCGATTAGAAATCTTTAAACAACGCTGGTAACAAAATAGTTACTCGATAACATAGCCTTGTAATAGGTAGTATTTTATTTGCCAATGGAAGGCAAAAAAGTTTTCCAGTAAAATTGATACAAGTATGAACGCCATGTAAAATCTACGGGCCAAAGGTACAAGTCCTAGGAAGACCCGCAGGCCACAAGAAATTTGCAGGTCAACAGATCACCGACCGCTGGTGTTGACTATAATTATAATTCCAAAAATTTGTCATAACGTTAATTAAAATCAATATTGAAATCGATGACTCGGTTTTTGCAATGTAATGAAGCGTGTTAACAGCATCTTTACATAACACGTACAGACGCGACGCGCGGCCTGGTGTCGAGCCCGGCGTTCGCGGCGCTGAGCCGGCTGTGGTACTGCGCGCTGCTGCTGGCGGGCGGCGCCGCGCGCGCGCTGCTGCTGGCCGCCGACGCGCCGCTCTGCGGGTACACCGCCTGCATTGTGAGCACACGCTGACTTATTTATCGCCAGGAGGTAGAACCGGTGTTGTTCGACCGGGGAGGTAGTTAATAATCACCAGGAGGTAGATCCCGTGTAGTTCGATTGAGGAAGTACCACCGACACGCCTATTTCTAGCTGAAGCAAATCTTGGGTGTGGTCGCCGGCTCGATTATATGGGGCGACTAGTCCTCGAGAGTAGCAACGCGTCCATATTCGATTTCAGAAAGAATCCTTATTATACATGCAATTGCTTACAGATGTTCATGGGTGGCAGTCACCCCTTACCATCAGGTGAACTACGCTCGTTTACTACTTCAGTCGTAAAAAAACCAATACTAATAAATATATGCCGTGTGGTATGTGTCCTGAATAGTACCACTCTTTCCATGAATGTCGTAAGAAAAAATTCCAGAATATAATCAGTAGCATCTTCCTGAGTACAGTAGTTCTTTCCTAACATCAACACATACCGCAGTTCCCAACACGCATGCCATACGCGGGGAGCATATATACAGTAGTAACCTTAATGCTGATGGATAGTAAAAAAAAAGTTTAATGCCTATGCCGCCTACTTTGTTTGTTTATAAAATATACATCAAATAATTGTCTGTCTGTCGAATCAAAAATATGTTCCAGTATATGTCAGCAATTTTGTCTATATTTGTACAGACAGATATTATTGAACTCATTCTTGGGACAGATACTATTACCGACGTGCACATAGTCATATATTTATGCTCGTGACTGTACATACCTTCCAATTTAATTCTTTAGTTTTTTTTTCCTTTGGTATATCTTCACTCATATATGTAGTTCAGTAACTTTAGTAATTTAAATATGTTTCCAGTTCGGTTACTTCGCGGGTACAACTATACTGACACTACTAGCGGCTCTATGTCTCTCCCTGCTCGTAGAGATGCCCTGCTGTTGTCTGCTGAGAAGAATTTCCGATTGTGCATACACGTGAGAATTTAAAAGATATTTTAATTTTATTATTTTTGTATACGAAGGGGAATACCAAATAGCATATTTAATAAATCAATGCTTTTATATTTATTTAAATTAATAGTTTCTATTCCTGTTTTTAAGATATCGCCATGTATTCATCGTGTTTCTATTTTCTGTACAAGTATTATAATAAATTATTTTTGTGTTTATTTTATTTAAAATAAATTAATGGAAAGTGCGAATAATAAAACACATGTTTACCATTTGTTATGTTTATTATAAAATATTCGGTAAAAACTTAAAAGTAAATAATATTTACAACCTATTTACACAGTTTACGCGCAGTAAATACAACACAATGTTTATATACATTAACACTTATCTTACATCACTATTAAGTTAGACATGCCTTTCGGCGACCCGACGCACTACGACGTGCCTAGATATTATTATCAACTATTTCGGTCCATTACGTCCTTTTTTTATCAAATATTTTTAATGTTATTTCTGCTTTGTATTCACCGATTGCTTAAATATTGAGGTTTTTGGTAAGTAGACTAATTTTAACCGGTAGTGCGCCGGAGACTCTTAGAAATTTCTTAACTGAATTGAGTAACAAAGCCTCTGTAGCACGCAAATTATATTTATACACGAATTTCATATACTTTCTAACAGATATTTTCAATATTTTTGGAGATCAATTCAAGTAATTGACAGTTACAAAATATTAAGACACCAAATGTTAATGATAAATAATTCTTTGTACTATAATTTATACTTTGACTTACATTTTAGGTAACAATTTCTGTTTGTACATTGTTATGGTGCTTATATTTTATTAAGATGTTATTACTGTGAAGAAAAACGGCCCAAGCGATGTTCCTAGTGAAACTCCTTTAAATAAATAATGTTACTATTTTTTATGTAATTAAATATCACACAATTTTTCCTTTTTTGTATTTTTGTCGCGATATATTTAACTTATATTTAACTATATTCGAAAAGAGTTACAAAACGTCGTCGGAAATGAACAGTTATCGAGTAGAAAGCTGCTTATCAATTCGTGGCGAAGTGTTAAACGTAAGTCTTTGTTGATTAAATAAACTAATTCTATTGGTTCGTGCATCATACTCTATGTGGCTTCTTCTGTGGGGAGACTATCTTGAGCATCGTGACGATGGGCGCTTCAAATGCCACCGAGATGATGAAGGCGAGGGCATACGATATTACAGTCAGTCCCAGGAATAGTACAAACTGTGGATAAAAATATTCATATTGATATCTTGGTAAAGTATGCATATAGTAATAGAGACTGTGTAAATTATAATTTAAAATATTAAAAGCTCACAAGAACTATTATAAATATGGATATCTAAATTAACACAAGTGCCGGTATTCTGTTCTGAGGACTTGTGCATCTTCCACTTTTCTTTATTCTAATAGACAGATGATAGGTAAGAAATATAGAAAAATGTTTGACCTTTTAGTCGATATAAATAAAATTAAAATGCTGTCTTAACTCTTAACATTTTTAGGATTTTCTTTAAGCGCCATGTTTCTTACAACAGGACCAAAACCCAGCCCTTAAATCGCAGAAACATTAAATTATCTGTGTGATGTTTTCGCGTGGTCAAAAAGTGCCTCAAAAACAAAGCATAATTAGTAGAATCAAACTAAGTATTTCTACGTATGTTGCGCATGTGAAATTATAGGAGCAAGATTTATATAGCAGACAGGAAAATGATGAGTTTAGATTTCTGTTCTGGGTGTTTGTGTATTCGTCTGTGTGTCCATGGCACCCACGACACAGGAGAAAACCCTAGTGTTGGGCTATGAGTGTAGAAAGCGTTTAGGTTTTATGTTATGTTAAGGTGATACTCACGACGAGCAGCTCCCCCAGGTGTATGGGGTGCGTGAGGTGCATGGCCACGTAGCGCAGCACCACGGGGTGCACCAGGTACGCGCAGTACGTCACGCGCGAGAACGGGTACAGCACCGGCGCCGACAGCAGCGGACGCACCCACCCTGCACATGTTACAAAAACATATAAAAAAATATCTGTAGAAATGTAGATAGAGACCATACTTTATCTTGGTTTATCTAAATCGTTTTTACATTTTTATATTTATCGTCCTGGTTTACTTTTAATATCCTGAGGGGAGTAGATACAATGTAAGATAAAAAATATGCAACTAAAATTACAGCTTCCGGTAATTGAGACAACTATAGTCAAAATGTTAATGATAAAGCTAGATTGCTTTATCATTAACATTTTGGCTATCGTTTAGGATAAATAGACATTTCGCACTTATTAAATAAAGATATATAATAACGTAAATACTGAAGATACAATAAAATTTGCAAGAGTACTGAAAGTAGGACAAATGTGTGAAATGAGTGAGGCAACTGGATAAGAATAACGAAAAAATAAAACAAAGAAAAAATTTAACTAAAATCAAAATGTCCAAATAAAAAAGAAACCAACAAACCTCCGTATCCAGTGGAACAGGCGATAATAATCCAACCAATACACGCCGCCCACAGCGAGTGCGAGAGCGCGCTGTACACGGCGGCGCTCGCCACGCCCAGCTCCGTGCGGTACAGCCCGAAGATGAGGAACAGCAACGTGCCCGTGCAAACTGCCCAGCCCACACACGCCCATATCTGGAACATTAGTATGAACGCAATATAAAATACCAGGTATAGAACCAGTGTAGTTCCAATGGAGAGGTACACCGTCACACCAATTTTAGTGTGAAGCAGTTTTTACGTTTCAGTGGAACAGAGTGGTTGCTGCTCAATTATATATAAGACGCTCCACTTAGTCCTACGGAATAAGGACGCATCCGTAATCGTTTTCAGATAGACCCTTCTTCTGTAAAGTTGCTCAGAGATAGGCCGCAGAAGCCTCTATTCAAAGTAATAAAAAAAGAAATGTATACTCTTAAAGCATGATATGAGATAATACAAACAGTCTCCTAGATACATTTCTTAAAACGTACATGAAGAGTTCCTACTTACAAAATGAATTATATTATTATTACGAAATGAATGATATTTGTAAATTGTGGTTCTCTATAATTGGAAAGGCACCAAGTTCCTTTTCCTTTGATGTATAATTTTAAGAGTGCTATGTACTTTCCGTTGGCGATCCTTAAAACCAATAAATAAATAAATATTCCATGTGGCGACCTCCCTGCCAACTTCATATGAACATAAAGGAATATACGAATGGTACGATCAATTTTAGGAATCTTATTTAGGTTATAAAAAATCATCATTTGTATACTATTCATTTTATATCGGATACATCAAAATCGTTCATTTAGAAGATAAGGAAAGATGTCTCACCCTGCCCATCCGTATCTTCAAGTTAGTCTTAAATAATATCCAGCCAGTGACCATTCCGACGAGGTAGGGCCCCAGGCGGGTCCAGGGCTTGTCATAGATCTTGTCGAACTGTGTGAACGGGTCCTCGCTGTTGGGGATATGTTCACTGCTCCAGGATACATAGCCGGTCGTCAGGAGGGAAGAGACGAAGAACAGGCCCGTCAGCACTGCTGACATCCTAAAATGGCTGTTGAAACAATAATTTAGTTTAAAATAAGGATCTCTGAAATCTATTTTGTGAGTTTAATTGATTCGTGGTAATTAAAACGATAAGGAAGTCAAAATAGGAAAACTTAAAAACAAAGGTATGAACATTTAAACAAAATTTCGACTTACGTTAATGATTAAAATTTTAATTCCAAACTTTAAAGTCACATAGTGTTAGCTTTACCTCGTTGCTAAAATAAGAAGAACTGAGCTGACGGCATAGAACTGTGTATCGTCTGATAAGTACCAACTCCACAGCATGCACTGGAATAGAAAATTATCTATTTTAGTGAATTTCATACTTAATTTAAATTTATTCAAAATATATTTTCGTACTGACAACATCATGGTCATTGGCAGTATAAGGATCTAAGCACAGATTCATAGTGAAATTGGTACGAAATCGATGTTCGAGTGTAATGTATATACATTTTAGAAAATTTCGATAGCGTGATTCAGTACACGTTTAGTTCCATTTATCAACGATAGCACAAGTTAGTTAACGTAAGAGTTACCATCTGGTCGACGGGGAAGAGGGTATTTATGTAGAGCAGGTTCCGCCACCAGTATTTGGGGCAGGTCTCGTGGTCCATAGCGGGCGGTTCGAATACTGCGTTGTGCGCGAACCATTTCATCGTCACCTCCACTACGCCCAGCATGAACAGGTACGGTGCTGTAAGTCTATCGAGAAATATTGGTTAGAGTTTGTTATTTTGAAAATATTTATTTAGTATTATAAAATTATCATTTTCATCAACTTATTTCGTCCAACTGCTAAGCACAAGTATCGTCCCAGAATAAGCAGAGTTTGAAACTGATATATGATTTTGATATTTTTAAGAACGATTTTTTAATTTCCTCACGATATTTTTCCAAGTAACTATTTGGCAATTAATTCATCTGCAAGTTATAAGTTGTTTAAATAAATTTCATGAATAATTTCCACGATATATAGTATGTAGTAGTGTGAATGAATGAACGAATGAATTTTATAAAACATAAAATGCTCATTTTTAGAGACGGATTTATTAATAAAAACTTGATTGAGTTAGTATAGATACCACCTAGTTACTTATAGTTTTAATATTCTTACCTAGCAAATCTGTATGCCATCAATCCCAGGAACTGTAAGATACCGGATATCATTTTTCTGTGGCCCTTAGTCAGCCTGTCTAGTTTTCCTTTCGCAGCGTTGCGGAAGTACAGGAATGTAACTAGCATACCCCTGAAAATAATATAGTCATTAAACGCGACAAATATAATATTACTTTCTGACCTTTTAAATGTAGGAAGGAGACGCCATTTGTACAGAGAAATGACTCGATTGGTAAGTTATAATTCAGAACTTTAGTACTACCGAAGAAAAAACAGCACGACATTAAAATCTTGATTTTATCGAACGACAGCCATAGAAGCATTAAATAGTTATCTACTAAATATAATAATAGAATTATCGAAAATTTGTGTACAGACCCAAGACAAAAGAATGTGTCGACGCTGTAGACAGCACTAATAATGAGCTGGAACAAGAAACTTTTCTCTAGAACAGCCCTTAGCGCAGTGTTGTCTGCATACTGAAAATAAAGGCAAAAGTGTTACAAAATGTACTCATCGCTACACAAGGAGACAATAGACATGACTTAAAAATTTCAACGAACCTTGAAGACAACGATACAGGTGTGTCCAAATATGACCCAGATCATGGAAAAGGTACGAAGACCGTGCACAACAGCTACGGTGTCTGCACCCACGGACTGGTCGAAGATCTGTAGGACGTTCGCCTTCATCGAGAACGATAAAAGAAGCTCTTTCCAGATAGCTGCAAAGTAAAAAAAAGTGTTAGAGTATTCGATTGTTAGAGTATATATATTGAAATGTTATCGCAATTCAAAATTGGTAATGTTTTTGCATATATTTTTTTTATCGAATTGGAATTTTCGATCGAAGGGGCGGATGGTTTTGGTCCCTTTTGTCATGTTTCTATATCATCTGCCTCGGGATTGCGGAAATATCGGAAACTCCATTCTTTTACATGTATGTAAATAAAGTCCTAGGAGTCCTTCTAATTTTGTTTCCAACTTCTCTATAATACATTGATGACAATTATAAAATTGTAGAATGTATTTACTACTTCAAAAGCACAGAATAATTTACAAAGTTTAAGTTCCTCGTCGGCGGAGGCAGTTTCAGCGGTGAGCCGCTCCTCTGAGTTGTTGCTTGTGGTGATTGCGATGTTGTTGTTCACGTTGTACATCGATTTGCCTGGAACATTTAATATTGATAATAAAATAATATTTAAATCAATATTTTAAAAACTTTCTCAGAAGACCGGGCACTTTCTCAAAATTAAATTTTATGAGACATAGGAAAAGTTAAAAATTTTACTATTTTATTTTCAAGAAAGATGTAACGCCTTGGTAATTATTGATCTTTTATTTAGCACGTTCGAGACAATTATAGTGTTTGCACGTACCCTTACACACAATTTATAAAATGCATACTAATAATATCGTGTCTTAAGGCTTTATTTGTATTCCTATTTGATTAAGATAGACAAAACGAAGCTCTACAACCACAAACCTTTGGAGACAGTGATGGCATCAAGTCCGTGGAGGTCGAGCTTGGTGTCGTTGGCGCCGTCCGCGGCCATGTTGGCGGCGCGGCGGCGGCGCGCGCGCACGTCCCGCGCCAGCTTCATGTCGTATGCCGTCGCTGTGGCCAGCACTACGGCTAATGTAGTGCATACTCCTCTAGAAATAGATGTCATATTGAAGATAAAGAATCTTTATCATCATATCTCAAGGCTGTAGATAGCCCTTGCACGGATTGCGAGTTACATATCTTTTCGATATTTCAGTCAAATCTTAATTAATTGGTTAATCTCAATAACATAAATTTTGGCTTAAGGTAAGTAAGAAAGAATAAATAAATGGTCACTGAATTATTTATGATCAGTTAAGGGGACAAAATGTTCTTGCGTTTATAGTTAGCGCAATAAAGAAATGCCTATTGATCCGTCCACATATTTAAAATGTGTATGTTGAACTTAATAAATGCGCAGATTAAGTAAGTACCTCCGTAAACAAGTATTTATTATACGAGATTTAAACGAAAGTTTACGAGAAAAATATAACAATGGGATATTGTCAGATGTTACATGTATTCAAATTACTCATGTCCAACAATTACTTTATTGTAGTATTCCCTTGAGATATTCTCAGCGCGGCAGGAAGGTCCCAGGACCACAATGCCATGACATAAGCACCACGTGGGAACTGTTGCAGCCACGCCGAGACGGAAAGAAAGTTAGAAAACCCAGCCTATGGATATTGCGCAACTAGTACACGCTTTCAAGGCGATATTATAACACCGGTCATATTTATTTGAATAGTCCAATTTGTTTTTATGTATGTAAAGTAACAAACGAGCCTGCTATCCATCAAGCCAGTCCACCTGATGGTAAACGGCAGCCCCGGATCTTGAATTATTTTTAGGCGGGACAAAAACTGAAAAATGCCGCCCCTACCCACTTGAATTTATTAATCTATTAATTAATTTTGTTCACTTCTAGCGTACACGTGTTAAGAGTTCCACTTCCTACTGATAAGGCGTCCCAATGGTTAAAGTGACATAAATGATCTGTGATGATGATGATGCGTTGCGCATTCGTATGCAAGATTTGTATTTGCCGCCCTTTGCACTTGCCACCCAGTGCGCAGGTCCCGGCTTGCCCCCTCTAGATCCGGGGCTGATAAATGGGCTAACTCCAAATAAGCGTTATAAATGCAATTACTGGAAGCCATGTAGAAATCTTCTTATTAATATGTTACGACACTCACGACAGGATGCTGCTATAACTACGTGCGGCGATAGTTCCGCTAGAGGCGAATCAAGAATAGTTCTACAATGTAAGTGCTTAATAGGTCAAAGACGAAGTCGTAATTCGACCATTATTTTGGGTGCCAATTCAATTTAATTATTATCATTATTTTCGTGAGCATCGAATTGAAGTAATGAATCCTGCTGAAAATTAAAGATAATTTGTTCGTGCATTAGCATATGTTGCACGATAGTACATAACGGTACAAACTATGTTTATACATGTAATTGGAAATGTCGAGCATTGAGTGAGGTTACTATTCTATTTCGAACGTCTAAATTTGGCCTAAATATTCAACAATGTTGTAAGCACGGCCTCGGCTCTATCTCATATGCAGTTGCAACGACAGATACTTGCTGCATACTGATTGACGGCTCGGGGCATAAGGTTATGCGCCTGTCATTGTTTCTCAACTTCTACCGTCGCAACCCTAAAGAACTAAATTTTAAATTAATACCCTTTAGAATAAAGTTGTTGCTATACTAAGTACTTGTTCAGGTTTAGGTCGCCACGTTCACTAGTTTACTTATAATTATCATAATACACGTTCTTATTAATGGGTGTACCGTAGAGTTATGTTTGCTTAGTTATTACAGTTTCAAAAGTGCATTCAACTGGCACCATATTTATTTCTCCCTTCTTTTCACTTAACGTACATACTAACTTATATGGCAAATATGCTGTGGTTTATGCTAGTTTTAATGTCGTAGACGGGTACGATGAGCCATACAGAAGAATTTGAGTCGATTGAATCCTCATATGCGCACATCTCTGCCACATGAAACCAAATTGAACTTTTCATGGACTGGTAATTGATCCGTAGGTTAACTAACGGTTTAGGATCGATTTATTAACCGGATGATGTTGTAAGTGAAGAACTATATTCTGAATTAGCAAAACCTGCCCCTTTCACGTCTAAAGGCCTTCTAAGAGAATGTAGTGAAGATATATCATGAAACATTCGAGAATCAATAAATTTTGAGTCATTAAAACCAAAGAACAGTTTACTTCTCAGAAGTAGGTACTTACTGTCAGCGATTTAATAATTATTAAAACCGATCGCCCAAAAAAAGTTCGTCAATGTAGTAAAATATTAATGAGTGGACGATGAAAGTTTATTATTTACCTTGTCATTTAGTTAAAGAAAGTTATGAACCAAGAATACGACGAGTGTATAAAAGAGATAATGAGTAGGTACGAATATACATTATGCGATCTCAAAGGAAATACTAGCTAAGTAACTTCTTGCAATGTTAACACGCAGCGGACCTACAAGGGCTGACTTACCTGGGTTCCGGAGGCACCATCGCCACAGCTATTTCTGTTTAATAACCGCAGTGTTAATCGCTTCTGTGGTCTGAACGGTCCGCGCTAAGGGAGACACTTATTCGAAGCGTTTAAGCTTACTTCTTGAGGGTAGCAACACATATGTGGGCAACAGCAGGCAAGTCTGATCTTAACTGGGTTGATATCATGCGACCATGGGCGGCAGTGGTCACTTACCATCAGGTGGACTGCATGCTCGTTTGGCATTTCAAATTATTATAATAAAGTCACTTACAGCAGTATCTGGAATGTGGGGTCTCCAAGGTAAGTGTACTCTCCGTGGTCGGGTGAGCGCACGGTAGTCACGACGTGGCGTAGTGTGGGCGCGCGCACCGCCGCCACCAACGCCGACACCTGCTCGCGCGTGCACGCGCGCGGCAAACACAACCCGAGGTGGAGTGTGCGCCGCTGTGGATAATATTATACTTTATTATAAAACTGAAACTTTTTAGTTATTTTTAATAATGGTTTTGAGTCTTATAATAATGGAGAATGATGTGTAAGAGGTACATACATAATATGTATATATGTCTACGGTTTAAACCGATAGTATGACTCTATTAATAGGCAATAATCAACTGTATATAGTATGACAAACAAATGAAACATTTCTTCAATCCATACTGATTTTTACTTCACAGTAGGATTCGGAACAATTCGTTCGCATCTACCGTGGTAGTTTGTATTATCTTTGTGGCTTTACCATTTAATAAAAATAATCTCAACATGACTCTAAATGGAAATATAGTTTGATATCGAAATGCCACGCAAAAAATGTCGAGTGCAAAATGTATGTAGCTAGGTATCGAGTACTTGCAAACGTACAACAAAAAATCTGTATGGTCTAACTTATATAGTAACTAAATATCGTAGATTCTGCCTTTTCATATCTTACATAGGTACTTCAAGATAAAACTTAGGGATTTTACAGTCTTGACGATGTCCGCTACGTCAGTAGTGATGGTGAGGCGCGCGACGTAGAAGCCGGTGTCGAAGGGCGGGCCCAGCCCCGTCATGGACACGTCCTGCCGCCACTCGTTAAAGATCTGCGAACCACCGCTTCCTGCAAAACAAAGGAATTGAGATATTAACTCTGACATATTATTATCCAAGTAATAGTTATAAGTAGAAGATAAGCCGGCGATGCATTGGCGACTCTGATGTTGCAAATGTCCATAGACGAAGTGAGTACTTTCTATAGAGTGGCCCATTTGGCCTATCGTTAGGTACAGCTATTTATGTATAAAGAAAAGATTGAAGTACCAAACGAGCATGCTGAACACCTGATAAGTGTAAGTTGTCACTGCCGCCATGAACATTTGTAAGCAATTTCATATAGAACAGGATTTTTATTTGAAGTACCTATACATAAAGTTACAGATGCGGTGCTACTCCCAAGGAGTAAATTGTGGTAAAATGGTCGTCACAAATAAAAGTGAGCCAGCAACCATAACTTAGCACCGAAACGCAAGAACTGATACACTATAGAAATAGGTGTAGCGGTGGTACCTCCTCGGTCAAGCCATAGTCGTTATTTCCCCTTGCAAATTAATAATATCACTCCATGCATGTAATGCGTTTTTAATATTCGATTATAATAATTAGATTAAGATTATAAAAACCGTAACCGTAACATCCGTAAAAATTCTAGATCATATTTAACTGAGCTTATTAAATACATTTATTGAAATAATTTATCTAATATGCTTAATTATGGTACTAATAAGTAGTAGGCTGACTTGTACATGTAAAATAAAAAAATGTAGTAGTAAAATAGTAGATGATGAAAGTTTATAACTTATTTAATTAAAAAAATCTAGACCAAGACACACGATGAGTGGATAAAATGATATTAATTAGATCCCGTACCATAAATAACGGCAAAAATCACATTTTTTGTATGGGAGTCTTATTATTAAAAGTGAAATATGTAGCTAGTGTAATATTGTTTTTTTTTTTGGCGCTATCGAAACCTGGGCTGTTCTGGAATCCTTGCAGCGATGTGAAGTGTTGAGATACATCTACAACAATGCCACTATGTCCGTCCAAATCCAGGACGTCCAGACAAGACCCATCCAATTGCACAGAGGCGTGAGACAGGGTGATGTATTATCCCCGAAACTTTTCATAAGTGCATTGGACGATGTCTTCAAGTTACTGGACTGGAAAGGGCGTGGTATAAGTATAGACGGCGACTTTACCTCACATTTACCCTTTGCGAATGATATCTTCATTCTAGCCAAATCGATGCAGGAGCTGCAGGAAATGCTGACCAGCCTAAATGGTGCCTCTCAATGGGTAGGGCTTGGAATGAACTTGGACAAAACCAAGGTAATGTTTCACGCTTTCACGCCTTCTACACTCATAGCCCCACACTAGGATTTTCTCCTTTGTCGTGAGTGCCATGGACACACAAACACGAATTCACAAACATCCAGACTCAGAACAGAAATCTAAACTCATCATTAATATTTCTGTCTGGCCGTGAATCGAACCCGGGACCCACTACGCGTCAGATCTGTATGTTGACCGCTCGGCCAAGTGGGTCGTCAAATGTTTAACTCACGTATCATTCCAAGTCCAATTATCGTTGACGGCGTGACCCTCGAAGTTGTTCGCGAGTATGTATACCTCGGGCAGATTGTGCAACTAGGTAAGAACAACTTCGACAGAGAAGCCGATAGGAGAATCAAATTAGGCTGGGCAGCATTCAGGAAGCTTCGTCATATCTTCTCGTCACCTATTCCGCAAAGCTTGAAGACCAAGGTCTTTGATCAGTGTGTCCTACTGGTCATGACTTACGGAGCCCAGACATGGACACTTACGGTGGGACTGGTCCATAAGCTTAAAGTTGCTCAGTGAGCAATGGAGAGAGCTATGCTCGGTGTGTCCCTCAGGGATAAACTCCGAAACGAAGAAATTCGTATGAGGACCAAA
>DWNE01006005.1:0-13447 GCA_018249875.1 Cecropterus toxeus | reverse complement strand
GATCAAAATGAAACATCAATGTTGTGTACTTGTTAGCTGCAAATAAACATAAATTCGCCGTTAAATTAATTAAATACATTGTTATGTGATATGACAAAGTTTAGATAAATTAATAAAAATACCTAGAGAACTAACAAAGTGCATCACATATCATTAATATTCGATGATTATCTTAGTATTTTTTATTTGTGTGATTATTGTAGCTACATATTTTAAGCGACATCCAAAAAGGAGGAGGTTCTCAATTCGTCTGTATTTTTTGTGTAAAATGTTTTACCTAACAGTGATATGTAAAAAAATAAAATAAAACACGTGTAAACTCGATGATGAAATATTGCCAAATTGGTATTAATAGTTAATACCTAATCATCATCATAATTATCTAATAAAAGTAGTATACGAAGAAAATATTTATACACATATGAGATTTATTAAGTTTCACAAAATAGAAATATGAGGATGGCAATATTATTGGCAAACAATTAAAGTATAAATTAAAATATATATGTTCCACCCGTATACATAACTAGGTTACTTAAAATTCACAAAGTAGAAATATTCAATTCAAATACAAATTAATATAATTGTAGTACAATTGTTACTGCGAATATTCAATGGGTGACGTCATACTATGTGATTTATGTGCTCCCTACAATAACGCCGAAGTTCGAACTCAGGGATGTTATGGATCTCCGTAACCGTAACCGAAACTATCGGATATCCGAATTAAAAAATATCCATGACCGTAAACGGATCCGGTTAAAGTTTTGGTTAATTTCGGATATGTTTACAGACGTAATTTTTTAATTTTAGTTAAATAACACTTCCAATTTATTAGATAGTTGATAGATAGACTGATTGTCATAGCAAAAAGATAATATAGGAATTAAACCTAACTGTAGAAATTTAGTATTTGTATTTTAACTTCTAAAATTCCTTAAACATATAGGTAATATCCTTAACCTTAACTATCCGAACTAACGAATAATCCGAAATTCTTACATATCCGAAACTGGTATTATTCCTATGTCTGTGTCCGTATCCAGATCCGAAATTTCATATCAATAACACCCCAGAAACTCAGTGACGATATTATGTTACAACCAGTCCATCCAGATGCACTATAATTGAAGTAGATCTACAGTACTTTCAACTTTTTACCGTATACCTACTGTAATAGTTCAGTATACGGTAAAATTTTATTTTGAAATAGTATTGAGGAATAACCTTTTTATCTTTTTGATCGTCTTATTGCACAGAAACTTGCCATTTACTGTAATTTTGTACAAAATGTCGTTCTTGTTGTAGAAAACATTGTAATTTTATAGTCTCAGTATTTTATTATTTTATGTCATTGAAAGCACTGGTTACAACTCTACAATTATTATTGTATTGTAGACGCGCTACGTTAATTACACTTTGGTGACACTTGTATGTATTTCGCTTTTACGTACGTGCCGCAAAATGAATATCCTCCGTGAATTGTGTAAATTCGTTAATTATTTAATTAAATTGTCAATTGATTATCGTTCTCATTAATAATATTCAACGAGAATGATAATCCATTCTCATTAATGATTTGTCTCTGAATAAAGCAAATGTTTACAATACTTTGCATTTACAATTTACATTTTTTATTTATACGCCATTAACTACACTTTGTGTTTGTATTCATTAAGATTTGAACTTTATCTATATAGATATTGATATTGTATCGACTACTAATTTGTTACACATTTCAATGGCTTACACTGCTATTAGTTACTTTACAATAAACAACTGTTTTCTTATTACTCGAAACTGGGAATGTCTACTCATTCACAGTATCTTGAAAATCGAGCATTAAAGTTTTAAGAGATACTTTTATGAACACGATTACTGATGACGTTCCTCCTTGATACTAAATTAAAAAAATTATGCATACATATTTAAAACACACAGAGAAGGATGTAAAAAAATCAATGCTAGCTTATAAAAAAACTCAAATACAATACAATAAAGAAACGCCCGCCCATACGCCGCGACAACGTAACGACTTCTCGGAAACGATAAGGATGCGATAACTCTTGAACGCGACGTATTTTTCAATATTCCCCAATATTATGCACTTGAAGTAGCGTCCGACCATTTCGGCTTCGGCCACCTTCGGCCAAAAAAACACCTACCTTCGGTTTCGACTAAATGGGCCGAAGAAGTTTCCATTTCAACTTAGGCCACCTTCGGTTAAAAATCCACCTTCGGCAAAACCTTCGGTTTCGTCCAAAATGAGCCGAGGTTCTGGTCGATGCCAAAGGGATCTAGCATTGCTAGGGGTCTAAAATTGAACGAATTGTATAGAATGTACAACTCCACGATTGAGATGGTGAAGCACAGCGCACACATTTTTTTGTAGGTTTGCGTGAACTGTGTATGAAATTCACTTAATTTCAAAAGTTATCATCACTGAAAGTAGCAAAGTAACCGTTATCAGTTCTAGAAGTCTTTTATATACAATTAACATTAACGTAAACCTTATATCGAGAAGTTTTTAAATCTTTAAAATATTAACTTTTAGCTAATTTGGATCAATTTTTTGTAGGTTTTTGACATTCGGCTTTGGCTTCCTCTTCTGTTGTAACGACAGCCGATTAATCGCCTTCGGCCAAAAATCGACTTTCGGTCGGACACTAACTCGAAGTCATCACATACTCACTATGCCCTTATATTTCTAGGAAAACAGTAATATATTACAATGCATGTGTCTCCCGCATCGGACTGATGAATGTATGTATATTGTTTATTTATTATCTGTACGTGTTTCTCATTCATATTACCTTATTAGAAACAACTAAACATCGACAAACAATGTTTAAATTACATGTCTAAGATGTGTTTTACATCTAAAATAATTGCCTTTTATATACATACATACATTTTTCTTCACTAATATAATTATTATATGTAATTACTTCTGTAATAAATACACACTATAAAAAGCTTTTAATTTTATTTTACTGTATTTTTTGTAAAATTAATTCAACAATTTCCAGGAGGACATGAATCCTTCCTTAAGACAGTACAAATCTACGCTAAATAAACTTAGACGTTTTCCTGTAAGACGTTACAGAGTTTGTGCTCATCAATGTTCACATTTTATCGAGCATTAACAACAGAATTTTGATTATAATTTTGTGTCTCGTGAATAAGTACAAGATCGCAAGCGATTTTTTTCTACTTCCGCTTACGATCTACAGGGAAAGATAAGTATAGTAACGTATCACATTACGATCTTATGATGCCCTTATCAACCCAATATAGAGAATAATAATCAACAGCAAAGAAACAAAAAAGAAAATGTGCATAAAACTTAAGAGAATACGTTAAAAATATTTTTATTATATTGCGTCATCATATTGCACCATACCATTATGTTATCGTCAAAGTAAATATAGAAACTTAAGTACTTATAATTACGGAAAATTTTAATTGCGATATAAAATTTACACTATAGTGTTAGTAGTTATTGTTTTAGTATATCAATCTTCGTAAAGTGAACATAATTAAGGTCATGTAATAACACCAATAAAGATCGGTCGTCCTTTGAACCGCATATTAACACAATGCGGGCTAAGAACTGTATTGCCATATTTACCTACCACTGGATTTGAATAATAATGTTTCATGCGTTTATTTCAGTAACCGCTAGATTTGAGAGAACATTTAACCAATAAATACCCATTCTATAACAAAATTTATCATATTCATAGTTCTTTTAATCTATTTTTCAATAACCTAAGTCACCCGGAATATCTATGTAAAAGTAGGTAATGATACATCAATTGATTACAAAAATACAAAAAGAGAAGAGGAATAATATACTTTTAATACACAAACCTAAACAGTACCTAACGATAATGCAAACTACCTGATAGTAAGTAGTCAACTTCGCCATTAGCCATTTACAACTTCAAAGGAGTCAGCAATACTTAGCCTACTGAGAAGGAGAACTCTTTTCCTGTCATTTTTAAAATACGCATACTTTAAAAATGACAGAAATAACCGTACCTAAACCGTACCGTATTACAAATAAACGTACCTACAGGTACATCCTTTAGTAAAATACCATAATTGCAACGATTTATAGCATATGTCGCGTACCCACTACCCAGCATAATGAGGGTTACAAAGGTGGAAGGGACAGCGCTCAATAATCGCGTGAATAATATACAAGCAAACATTCTTTGACGTTAGTTCTCCAGTTCACGGTGTCGCCGACACGGACGTGGGACGGACGCGCGGACGGACAGACTTGAAAGGATTTCAGATGAGTCTATTTTCACCCGCTTTGAACGTCTCCGACGCATTAGTTTGTTTGTTTTCGCAACTTTCAAGTTGAAGGGGAATGCAACAAGAGTGTAACCGAAACCGAAATACTCGTATTTTTCACTAAATTTAGAGCCGTAACTTCGTTCGGATGACAAAGTGTTGAATGAACTGTCTGCGATGCGGCTAATTGTTTTAAGTATGTTTTAGGTTTTATAAACTCTTAGGTAATTAACCATAATAATTAAATTCCTAATATTAACTTTCAGAATGAACTAAAACTTAGCTCATCCTATAGAATGTTATTTACTATGACTATACATATATTATATACATCTTTTTTATTATTATAAATAAAATATCAAATAAAAGCGGCTGTATGTCCATTTTTACCAAAATATTACTCAGTTCTCCAATTCACGGTTCTTAGGTGATAGGCAAACCATTCGTTTTTAATCTCTACATCCGATTACTCTTCAAAATAGTACCTACATATTTTGTTTACACATTAAAATATTTCAACGCAGCATGTATCAATAAAAGTTTTATTTCAAAGATTATAACAAGAAATTCGGGTCACTCTGGACTTAGTTAAACGCTGAGAAAACTTTAGTATGAATACTTTAGGAACTAAGTTTGTCACGGACGATCACGGATGCTGCCAAAGTTGTCCTTTCGTGATCGGGATTCACGTCACGAAAGCTGAATTCTCGGCACCAAGGAATCAATTCGCAATCGCATTTCCGACTGTAATTCTGTTTACTTGAACTGAAATTTTACTTGCATAGCGAATATCAATATTTGTACTAACTAGAATAAACTAGCAGTCATGCAATTTTTTCAAAAACGCATGTTCGAATTTTAATAACATCCAAATAGTGAATAACATATGAGCCCAAAGGCAAGATTTTTTTACCAGCTATTATTAAATTTAAACGGCAAATACTTAGCAAAACTTTTTTTTTTATAAATTGGTAATAATGAAGTACACAACTTGAACAGTAATAAAGGACCAACTAATGTTTCGCGTAATGACGCCTGTAAATGCGCTACATTTAGTATATACGAATACTACTACCACTTCGTCTCTTATACATGTAAAGAATGTCATTTCTGGATATTCGCGAATGCGAATGCAAATATCTGCTACAGACATTCGCGAATGCGAATATTAAGTATATTTTTATTATTTGAAGCCTTGGCTTGACAGCAGTCTCGTTCGTAGGAGGTGTACATTGTACACATTTGTAAAGTAATATCCTTTGAGTATATAAATACAACCAAAGGACGCTCTGATTAGGATTCACATCAGGGGTACCGTACCCAACTCAAAAAGTATTCATTTCACGTCTGTAATTTGATTCACTATATAGGTGGTAACACCGTAAAAAAAATTCATCCCGTTTTTATACTGTCGCTTATATATCTTAGAATTTGTCTCTCCATGTTATATCTAAAAATTAATATTTTTATTTAAAAAAATGGGTAAGAACGTGAAATAACTTATATAAGTACAATTCAATTGAATTGTACTTACTATAAAAATGTGATATTACTTTACAAATGTGTATAATGTACAATTCATTTGAATTGTACTTACAGACGTTAATGTCAATGTTAACGTTTTAATGTCCGTAACAGATTAATAATAACAAAAAAAATTAAAGAAGCATTTTTTTTCTTAGTCAACGAAGCAAATTAGGTTATCGTAAAGTTGGCGAATTTCTACAAAAACTTGAAACCCTTGGGAATCATGTTTAATCCACAGAAAGTTGGGATAAACGTACCAGAAGTTTGTCCGTACGTGATCGGATTTAAACATTTACGGATCTGCGTTTCTTTTAAATACCGGATAAGATTTCCAGTTCCTATCTCTATTTCTTTTTTATCTGATTGAAATAGCAAACGAGCATGCAGTTTACCCGATGGTAAGTGGCTACTGCCACCCATGGACAACTGTAAGCTACTTCATATAGAACAGGGGTTCTTTTTAAAGTCGATCACAGATGCGTTGCCAATCTTGAAGACTACAATTACCAACAAGATATCCAGCTTTTATCCCTATTTATTATACTTATTATTTAAGAATTGTTATACTTGCACTTACCTATGACTAACTTGGTTTTATTCCAATCTAAACTTCTTTACAAATATATAAAACTGAGATGGTATGTGTCTGTATGTTATTTAATTACGCAAGAACCACTTTACACAAGTCCGATTTACATGAAATTTTACATGGACGTAGCTTATTTACCTGGTCAAGTTATGTACTATTTTGATTTCGATAATAATAATACTAATAATCTTTATTGTACCCAAAAAAGAGGAAATTATACACTAATAATTACAATTTAAGAAAATAGAAAAGGCGGTCTTATCCCTAAACAGCAATTCCTTCATTTTGCACTATTTAAAGATGGCGCCTATTTTTATATTTCGTAGCGCAGCACGAGCACTACAAGTTGATTGTAGTCCCGTCTTTAATATAAAGCAAGGTTTCCCAAGAATAAACGAAAAATTAAAATCTCTCATCCCACGAACATTCATTCGCGGTTTCTTTAGTATCAATCATTTCAATCAGCACATTTCGCTTCGGGTAAACGCCGCCAAAGTTGTCCATACGTGACTGGAATCCGATGATCCCGGATTGGCACCCGCGTCACGCCAGCGAATTCGTAGTACCGGGGGACGCCATGATTGTCACGTCATCGGGCAATTCGATTGGCAATGTGGGCTCTGTTTGCAACGCTTTAAGCTTATTATTCAAAGTAGGTACTTATCATATGTGCTCGTAAAGCTGAAAGTTTGTAAAACTATTTATCGGCTAGAAAAGTCGTAAGAAGTGTAAGAACGTCATAATATAATTTTTGAATTTTATTGGAACTAACTATAACATATTATGGTTAAATGCGGTGAAACCCTTTATAGGCATTTACAGTAAGCGTTTACTACTTCTACTTATAAATAAATAATAAATATAATAAATAAATAAATATTTACCTGTTTACGTCAAAAGGAGTGTTTTTTTTTTCGGGAGTATATATGTATGTATGTTTGTTCGTATGTATGTTTATTTTTGGCACGCGCTACAGCCCAAACGGCTTGACGGGTCGTGACTTATGACATATCATTACAATGGTCTCAGTGTAAAAAGTGACATAGGCTCTATGATCTTTAAAAGTGGCGCCTGCAAATAGGTGTAAAAGGTGGGACAAGGGACGACTTTTCTACTATCAAGAAAATATGGGTATCAAATGAAAGCTAGTAAACAAACCATTTTGAAAATATATTTACTATAACACTTTTACTCTACCATTTTGACAAAAAATCATATAAAGCGTTAAATTAAATATATCATTATGAAAAAAAAACGTTTAAAGCAGCCGGATTTTCTTGTTTTAATGTTTTTAACAATATTACTAGTTTAAAAACTTTGAAACTCTTTATGAACATTTCCCACGGTCGTTCGCTATTCTATAAAATAAAATACAAAACTAACAACAAGCTTAAAGTTTAATTATATTACGTAGAAAAACTTTCGTTGAATAAAATTAGTTTACGGTTGACGTCATCGTTTTTTTCCGGTTGTGTATCAATAGACGCAGGTCCTCCGAAGTTATTTTACGTGACTCGAATCTAATAGTCCAAGATTGGCATCTTTGTCACGTTAAAACGAATTCAGAGCACGGGAAAAGCCGTACATGTAACGTTTGCTTTATTACACCGGTTTTGTACGTAAATATTTAAATAAAAATTCAGTTTATTAAAGAAAAAATATAAGAAATTCAATTATTGTATATATATATTTTTAATTATACGTTTATAATTAAATGAGATAAAATATAACAAAAACAGCATTAAAAAGTACTACATCATTGATTAATGCAATCTACATAACAAAACGTGACAAATAATTCACATAAAATTGATAAATAGAATGAATGAAATGAAATATTGCATATTTTATTGACTAATACAAACTCTACCAACGTTCTGAATTTACAACGATATTTTTAGCACCTGCTACCGCATCTGCATGTAGGTTAATCTATCATATGGATTAAGTGATTGATACCACTCACATTGGGAAACATATCGGATATTATATATCTGCTTGCAAAACAAGTCTAAACTCTATATAACGTCTTCATCAATTGTAGAGTCTACTAATTGTTGAAATTTTGATTTGTGCACTCACTGTAATAGTGGAAGTTATTTATAAACTCATTCCCACATTAACCTTTTTAAGTATGCACAAAATTTAAATTCATTTACAAAAAGGCTTAACTCGGTATTACTTAACGCTAAAACCAAGGCCGTCTTTTGGTAAAGATGCTGGTAATAGGACAATAACAATAACATGTCACAAACGCGAATTATGTTAATCTCATATCTAGAATCACTAATCGATTTAACGTCAATATGTTTTTTTATGAACTATCTATCAACGAAATCATAAGTATTACTGTGTTCATTCGGAGAATATCACAAAATTCGCTGATAACGAATACTTGCTGAATATTCGTTGCGATAACCTAATGGTTGAAACTCGGCCTCTCAATCGAAAATCCAAGGTTTGAATCCCAGGCATGCACCACTGATTTTTCTAAAATTATGTGCGTTTTAGAATTTAATTATCACTGCTTTACGATGAAGGAAAAGATCGTGAAGAAACCTGCACATCTGAGAGTTTTCTAAAAAAAAGAGCTCTCAACGGTATGTAAAGTCTACCAATTCGCACTTGGCCAGCGCGGTTGACTATGGCCTAAAACTCTCTCATACTGAGAGAAGACCCGCGCCCAGCAGTGGGACAATAATGGGTTGACGATGATTCGTTGCAAATCAAATTATTAATAAACTCAGGCGTAGCTCATAGTCTATTATTTCAAAGGAACACTTCATAAATATATCATATCTATGTCATCATAAGTAAATTTCAAAGCATCTGCGGTGACCGGCAAGTTGGCTCGCGCGGGCCGCATGCACGATTACTTCAAAGGTGCCGCGCTCTTTGAACTAGCCGCCTGAAACCGCTACGCGTCTACCTACTGAAATGATTAAAGGCGTGAACTAGATATTTTTTCAAAGCGACACTTGGTGAGAATCAAACGAACCTGAAGTTCGCATACGTTTATAGTTGAATTTGTCGTAGCACTTTAAATAGAACGAGAATTTTTAAGGCAGTAATATTTTTCAATTTCAAATTTGTATCAAAGGATTTTATTTTACGATGTTTATTTAAGTCAAATTTTTGGTACGAATAAACATCAAATATCGTTTGTACGAACGTTTGACATTTATTAAGAAAAGTTAGGTGTAGGTAAGTACTGGATTTTTTTTAGAAAAATGACTGTATGTATTTGAATTATATTGGTGCAAATTTTTACACAATAAGTTAATAGGGACTTCTAAAACTAAAAATATTTTCAACATATAGTACTTGCACAGTATGTACCGTTATTAACTTAAAAAAAAAAAAAACAAATTCATTAAAACATTAAGCCCGTATGAGGTACTTTCTGAAACTTCCAAAAAATAATATTCAATGGTCTTTGGAATGCGAATCATGAAAATACCTCAAAAAACAAAGTACCATATCAAACCTCCTGTTTTGCTCCTTTTATCAGAAGACCCTGAAATTTATTTGATAGAGCTATTCCGTCAGGAATTCGTAAACAGTTTTTTCGGCACTACAAAGAGCTTCTATAACATACGATGCAATATTTCATCTGACTAGTTTGCGCGTCATGTATATAATAAACGTGCATGTTCACAGGTTGATTCGCACATAATTATCTTGGAGGGAGTGAGCATGCGAACTAGCGATTTTTCCAGGACAATTCCTTAGGAGAAATAAATCCACGCTTGCTTCAAAGGGAAAATATATGTACATATAAAATCGAAATACCCGACGTTAATTACATTCGTCTTACTCTACAAATAATATGCACAAAGTGATAACAATGAGTTGGATAATAACAACGTTTTTTTTTAATTAATATATTCTCGAAATATCAGTAGGTTTAATTTAACACGTTGAGATAAGAAAAGAAGAACATAAAATTAAATCTCTAGCTATACATATACATACATTTATACAAAATTTATCACAATAGATTTTATGACTCTTAATATGAATAAATTTAATAAAATTTATTTAATAAATCCAAAACAAAATGAAGTAGGCACGAATTATACATATTAATAAAATTGTTAGTTTTCAAAAACAACCATTTACCACAATTTCCCAATTTATTATATATATATGTGTATACCGTCCGCGTCTGATTGTCTCAGTTTTTTCTACACCAACATGGTTATCGTATTGACATATGGATAGGAGCAACTGTTTCAACACTCCACGTTACTCCCGACTGGCGTACTCGTAGTTCATAAATCAATGTTTTACACGACTTACTTTGTAAGAGAAAGAGGTTGGTGTTTTATGAATCCATATTTTTCCGCTGAAACAATCTATCACTTTTTATTACAAAATGAACAATACAAAGTGTAGTGTTTGGATTAAAAGTATAAAGGCTTAGAAAATACTAATAGAAAGTACACTAAGTATATTTTTATTAATATATTTTGCTTAATGGCAACGCGTCTATGATCTGCAGTAATCTCCTGCAGATCATAGACGTGTTACCAATTCATAAGATTTATCTACCCGCCTTAAATTGCTTACAGATACTGTGTGGAAATCTAACCGCTCGGCCAGAAACATTTGCTATTCGCTGTTACCGTCGTGTTGAGCAAATATTGGCAAATTTTGCCCCAATTTGCAGCATTTTTTGTGATCTTATAAATTCAAACCTTCGGTCACTAATAGCTCACACCCATAAATTTATTTTTAGTGCTCAACGCTGACGCTTGCCGAACAAATCGATTGACGCTTTAAGTTATGTTTCCGTAACCTCGGGAAGCTTAGAACACTGCATACGTATATATTTCTCTTTATTTACTAGTCTTTAGTCCGAAAGAAAAAAGATGGTGTTGCCAGTACAGTTGATCCACGTAGAGGTGTATCTTTAGAGAATGAAATGTCAATACAAACTATTAATAGACAAGACGGCAACACACTATCGATGGAAGCAAATTGAAGCAACGTTTTAACACTCCAGCATTTATTGCCTATAAATGTTGTGTTGTGTAGTACTAGTAGTAAATACTTAAGTGTTTACGTTAGTCGTCACTTATTCTATATCAAAATGAAGTAAGAATTCATAAGAAGGTATGTAGAACTAACAGCTGAATTACACATGTGGCGATCATCTCAGTCCTTAGTACTTAGGGTAGCACTTACTCTTGCCACCAGTAATAGCGGGCGACAAAATCAAAGACGTGGCCTCGTTTTCATCGTCATTTTGCAGAGATATTGGGTTGATGCTTTCTTAGCCGATTTAAATTACTATTATTTTTTTCTCTTAATAAGAGAGCGGGCGACACTATCAAATTACTGCCCCGGTTAGAAAGAGCTGAAGATCTGAAGCTGACCCTCAGGTGAACTGTTCGTTCGTTTTCAATATTAATCTTAAAATAAAGGATTCCATCCGTAAATCCATAAGCGCATAAACTAAAGCGTGTTACAGCGGTAAATGGTCGACGTATGTTTTTCGCAGCAAATCTCCGTCGCACTGCGACCTCCACTCCGTAAATCGATCCACAAATAGCAATCGAAATACTCAGTTGCAATATATAAACAATTGGCTTAGCAGTACAAGCTGTATACATAATATCTTGAATTACCTCAAATGACATGTTCTTCAAGATTGATCATATACTTTCTAATATTTTTTTTTTAATTTAAGTGTTTATACTGTGTTTGTTAAAACCGCTTATAATCGCCTAGCGTTTACTAAAGGCGTACATAAATGTATCCACACATATTCATAGATACTTTTCCTGTCATTCCACAGCATCACGGATCACGAACAAAGTGATTTAATGCATGCGTGGGGATGAAAAACGCAGCAGACCTAAATGAAATCAGCTCCAAAACAAAGACTAGCGTGAACTCTACGTGTATTTATTTTATGATCTTGTAACCATTTAATCCATGATTTGAAATCCTAATGGATTTCAAATGATGAGTTTACTAACTACACCATGTTTCAGCGATAGGCAATAAATGGACGATATGTTTTAACGGCTCATCCCCGGCGCACGCCGTCCACCACTCACTCATAGCCACTCTGTAAATGCACCCGCAAGTTGTGACCTGAATATCTCAATCTACTCCGCATTACTAAGAAATTTAAACTTTATGCAGACTACTACTACTACTACTAAATATTCTGAAGATTGTTACATTATAATTAGTATGAGCATAAAATTAGAATGTTTTAAGTTTTATACTCATGGGGTATGTGGACTCTATTATATTGTGCAATTTTATTTGTTTATTTATATTATTAATGTGATAAAAAGGCCATTTAAAGCCTTAGCTATTCATGCGTTAACCACTGTCAACCATATTAAATGCGTTAACGGAAGTTTTCTCTGTACCATATTTTGTAGTAAGACAGGACATCTGCTGAAACGCAGTGATGTAAAAGTAACGAATGCAATTGTAGAAAGTATATAACACGAGGTTATTCATGCGGCTTCTCCCGCTTTGGTCACATTTACCACGTGAGTATCTCACGTTTAATCCAGTACCATTAGTACGAGTTTGTCTTGTTTTTTCCAAACAAGATTGAGTCTTGTTTCTGCCAAAAATGCCCTCTGTAAATTTTAGTTCCGAAACAAGCCGCTGGGGTCGCTGCATGTAGATGTATGGGCAGAAACAAGACTCACTCTTGTCTGGAAAATAAGACAAACTCGTACTAATGGTACAGGTCATAAATTATCTGAGTGCCAAATTTCAGCGTAATCCAGCCAGTAGTTTTTTGCGTAACGACTAACAGACACACATCCTCGCAAACTTTTGCCTTTATATAACGTTTTCTACACTTATAAACCCACACTAGGATTTTCTCCTCTGTCGTTGGTGTCATGGACACACAAAGACGAATACACAAACACCCAGACCCAGAAATCTAAATTCATCATTCAGATGACCCGGGTTAGAACCCGGAACCCACTGCAGTCAATCCCGGTTGGATTGGTATTGTGACCGCTCTGCTTTGGGGTCGTCGGG
>DWNE01006004.1:0-13447 GCA_018249875.1 Cecropterus toxeus | reverse complement strand
CAGCCGCCTGTCCCCGGGCTCCACGCCCTCGTGGAGGTACGCCACGCCCGCCGCGAGGGTCACCTTCAGCATCTGGTAAGGGGATGACGGGGTGTTAGCATGTAACGAGCTTTGAGATATAGAATGTGTGATAGAAAAAATGGAAGATAGACCGTGTAATTTGATGTTTATTTTTTACAACATTTTTTATTCGATTAAAAAGCTTATAACTCATTGCAAAAATATTGCTTATTTCAAATGGTTTCGTTTCTCCTCATTGAATTTACAAATCTTTGACTCTATTTAAGATACATCCCAGATCTAGGTGACCTATCCAGCCATATCAATTCTAACAGTTTGTCTCACCACTATTTTCCCTTTTATCATTATTTCCTTCCTCCATATCTCTTCACTTTGTCCTTCTGTCTCGTCCCCCCGTCCACCTCACCTGGTCCTTCAATCCCCTCTCCCCGTCCACCTCACCTTGCCCTTCTATCCCGTCCCCTCGCTCACCTTGTCCTTGAGCCGCTTGAGGAACGGCTGCAGCAGGCCCACACGCTCGTGCCGTGACGTCACACCGGTTGTCCCCCCGTCCCCCTCACCTTGTCCTTGAGCCGCTTGAGGAACGGCTGCAGCAGGTCCGCGCGCGCGTGCAGGAAGCGCGCGGGCGTCCCGTGCGCGGCGGCCAGCGCGAGGAGGTCCGCCGCGAGCAGCCGCGCGTGGCGCCGCGACGGGACGAACACGGCGCAGGGCCGCGCGCCCGCGTGACGGGTCACCGCGTTGTACACGGGACGCGTCATCGCCGCGAGCCGGGAGCCCGCGTGGGATATGTTGAAGCCCTGCGGGTGACGCGTTCGTTAGTCGGCGTGACGTCATTGGAATATCACAGGTGTATACGGGCCGCGTCGTGGCGGAAGCCCGCGTGGGATATTGAAGCCCTGTGAGTGTCAGGTTAGTTAGTCGGTCTGTGTGGCGTCATGCAAATATCACAGCTGTAAACGGGACGCGTCATGGCGGCAAGACGGGAACCCGCGTGGGATATGTTGAAGCACTGCGGGTGGAACTTTCGTTTGTCGGTCTGTGTGACGTCATGGGTTATCACAAGTGTACACGATCATAACGGTTAGACGGGAGCCCGTGTAGGATATGTTAAAGCCCAGAGGGTGGAGCTTTCGTTAATCGGTTAGCGTGACCTCATGGCAATGCCAACGAGCTTGGGTAAGCAGTCCGCGTGTCGTGCAGATATACCCGGGACGAGTAATATTGGCTCGGCGGCAGCCCGTGTGGGACATGTTGAAGCCCTGCAGGTAAAACTTTCGTTAGTCGTCTGCGTGACGTGATAGGAATGTCACGAAACTTAGGTTAGCAGTCTGCGTGACGTGTAGATGTACACGGGACGCGTCATCGCCGCGAGGCGGAAGCCCGCGTGGTATGTTGAAACCCTGCGAGTGACGCGTTTCAACTAGAGTGACGTCATAGCACGATGAAAAGCTAGATTTATTCGTCTGCATGACGTGCGAACAAACGCGTTTCTGCATGATGTCATTTAAACGTTGATAAATAACATAATAATATAGTGTTTAGTATTGTATAGTAATATAATAATACATTAATTTAAAAAGTTTTTCTACAAATTAAGCTCTTTTACCAGACGCCCATGTTGTATCGGTAGGACAAAAATATGTATTCCGCCATTTTGTTGCGACTGCCATTTTTGAATTACAACAATATTGATTACAAATAATTGCATTGTCATCAGTACTAAAGGTGTATTCCTAATTTCAGCTCAATCGGACACTGAGAAGTGGGTTAAATTCAGCTTGCAAGATTTGACCCAAACATACATACAAACATTGCAAGTTAAATAAAAGCTTTTAATATAGTGTCCTCTTAATTTCCTACTACCTGTGCCTCAAGAATTCAACTGCTTTATAGAATATAATAACTTAATTTTAAATAGCTTTTGATAGAGATGGATTTAAAAAATAATCATTAAAATGTTACCCCAAATTAATATTAATTAATTTACTTTTGATTTATTTAATATTCAATATTTTATTCAAACACAGACTAACAAACACACAAAATTATTTAAAATTGCAAATATTACCTATTCTTAGGCCTATATTTTTTCACTTGAATATATCCTGTACATGATGTATAAACACACGGAACTTCCATAATTATTATATCTTTACATTACATTTTATTATCCTAAATTTCATTTAAAAATTATACATCAAATTGAACTCAACATAAAATCGCCGACACCCGGTCTATCAGCAATGGACGCACGGACTAACCTGCACGTGGAGCTCCAGGGGCAGAGGCCTAACGCTCGGGTGGAAGTTGAAGGTGGCCGCCGCGTTGCAGCCGAGCCACGCGGCCACGTCCCGCGCGTCCGCCAGGGGGAGCGAGAGCGCCACTATGCGGATTTGACGACCTGGTGGGGGAAAGGGGGAGTATTCTTTAATTTTTTTTATACGCATCTGACGTCAAGGAAAGAAAAAGGGAGACCTGAAGAGAGAAAATGAGAGTGTATTCATTTACTTTTTTAAGTGGATTTGACGACTTGGAGGGGGGAAAAGAGGGGTTGTATTAAAGTTAACTTTTTTATGTGGATCTGATGACCTGAAAGAGGAAAGAGGGGGTATTCATTTTAACCTTTGATACAGATCTGACAACCTGGAAGGGTATAAAGAGTCCACCCATTTTCCCCTTCCAGGTTATAATTATTATTATAAACTTTATTATTAAAGTTATAATGGGCCAACCACATCGATGGACCAATAACCGATGGGGAAGAAAGGGCCTCGAGTGGCGACCATGTTTGTGTTTTTCCTTTTATTGTCTACCCTTTTTTCTCATCCTTCTATTTGTATTTTTCTACTTCATTTTCCACCCCTCTTTCACTTTTTTTAACTGTTCCATTTCATTCCCCAACCCTTAATTTTTTGTCCCATTTTCCCACCCCTTTCTTACCCTAGTCCCATTTCCCTACCCCTTTCCTCGTCCTATTTCCCCACCCTTTTTTATCCTTACCACATTTTCCCATCCCTTTCTTATCCTAATCACATTGTCTCCTCCCTTTCCATCACCCCCACTCACCAATCTGCGACGATATATATCTCATCCTGGAGCACACCACCTCCAGGACGGGTCCCTCCTCGCCGCCCAGGAGCTGCAACGCGTCCACGATTAGCAGAGATATGTTCTGGACGCTCTTCCGTACTTTCCACCTAAAAGTAGACACAAGTTAATTTATAACTATAACGAGCTATTGACGAACTGCGTGGCGGAGCGGTCACCATACCTGTCTGACACGCAGTTCGACGCAAACCTTGTTTTTTTTTTATTATTAAAATTAGTTGTGTCACAAATGTTGACAGTCTTTCGCATTATTTTAACGCTTTGCATTTATATATCTTTATCATTTTTTCAGGATTAATTGTTGCAACATTTGCTACTGGATACAAATGCTGACTTGCTGTGAGGTGAGAATTTGTTTCGCAATGTGATGGTATTTTCATTCGTTGGTTATAATGAATTATTATTATCCTTATTTTTTTAATTTATGTACAGGTGTATGTTTAATCAGACTTGTTGTGAGACGATGTAGTAACATAATTCGAGGTAAGTATGTAGGCTGGATTCCTTTCGCATCACTTCCGTAATTTTGTAAGGAGACACTTTAAGCATTTCACAATTAAATTCGTGCTTTTGTCTCGGTGCGTCAAATCTGGGACATTCTTTCATCAGGTGATCGATCGTTTGAGCAGCGTTATCGTCACAGGGACAGCATTCGTCTGCGCATATTTTGAAGCGATGGAGGTAGGTTTTATTGTAGGCATGACCTGTTAAAATTTGTGTTAAATTAAATGTAATTTTTGTAGTTTTCCAGAGGTCTCTAATATCATTAATGCTCGGAAGTAGTTTACGGGTATGCTGTCCCTGTGGAGCACTCTCGTATCTAGATTGCCAGATTCTAAGTGTATCGGACCTGTTTTTATACTTTACGTAGCTTATTGGGAATCGGAGGTAAGATGGAATGCGAGGTAGTTCAGCACCTTTCTTGGCCGCCTGGTCCGCGGCTTCATTACCAGGGATTCCGACGTGGCTTTTAACCCATGCAAACTTAATGACTCCCGTACTTTGCAGCTGTTTGATGATGTCATGAATTTGTGCGACCAGCGGGTGAGTATTACTCCTGTTTCTTAAGGCTTGCAGTGAAGACATTGAATCCGACAGAAGTAACACATCACTTTCTTGATTTTTCAGGGCCCATCGACTGGCTTCTAGGATAGCGAAGAGTTCGGCTTGGAAGACAGAGCAGCTATTATGCATCTTGAACTTTTTGGTGGCGAGTGTTTTGCCGTTTCTGTAACACACGAAGGCAGCCCCGACGGATCCATTTTCTTGTTTGCTTCCGTCGGTGTATACCTGCACAGTCTCCGGAGTGCAAAGGCGTTCCACCTCCTCGACAGCTGTTGCATCCTCGAAGGTGATGGAGATTCTAGAAGACGGATGAAGGAGTTCGTAATAGGGAGAAGGACGTTCTAAAGGGACATCGTTAGGCAGGTGTTCCGTGTTTCCTGTCAAGTACGTGCGTTCTATAGAGTGGACTTCAAGGACTCTCAAGTCGAGCGGGATAAATTGTGCCAAGGCCAGTGATGCTGAGGTGGACACAGTGCGGAAGCTTCTGATGGCTCTGAGTGCAAACCCCCGTTGCATGCTTTCCAGCAGTCTTTTTAAGCACTTTTTCCGAACTGCATGCCCCCAGACACCAGCGGCATAGGTGACTGTAGGCTCTATTACTTGAAGGTAAATGGTGCGAATGTTTTCAGGATGGGCTCCCCATGTTGGTCGCGTGTACATGCAAAGCTTGTTAAAAACTCGGGTAGCCTTCCCTACGACATATCGCACGTGGTTGTTAAATGTAAGCTTCTCGTCTATGATTACTCCCAGCAACTTGATCTCCCTTACGAAATTCAAAGTGTGGCCATCCATTACAATATTGGCTAATTTAGCCTTGGGTGAGAATGCTATCAGTTGGGTTTTTTGCGGTCCAAAGGTGAGTTTAACGCTTTTCCCCCATTCGTCTATTGTTGCCAGCGCATTGTTAGTCAGTTCTTCTAATTTGTCGACTTGCCTAGCTGCCGTGATAAGCAGTACATCGTCAGCAAACGCTTGTAAGTGACATCCTGGTGGCAGCTGAATATCCAACAGTTCATCCAAAATAATATTCCACATGATTGGTCCGCATGCGGAGCCCTGTATGCAACCCTTGGACATGGATTTTGACATTCGGACACCAGCATGATCAAGGGTCACCTCTCGGTTGTTAAAGTAGCTGTGGATGAGCCCTAAGATGTTTTTGGGACACTGGAGGTGTTGGAGTCGATGAAATAGTGCCGGCCACCAGGCGTTGTCAAATGCGGCCTGAATATCCAATGATACCGCCATAACTAGTTTTTTGTTCAATTTGGCCTCTCGTATGACCCCCAGCGCTTTGTCTAGAGCAGCTGTAGTATTCGTCTGCTCCTTGAAGCCAAATTGTCGAGAATTCAATTGTCCTGCCTTAGCCGCCTTATAAGTGATTCGTTTAATGAACAATTTCTCCAATAATTTTGAAAATACGGGTAGTAGTCCTATTGGCCGGAATGAATTTAGTTCTGTATAATCGATCTTCTTAGGCTTGGGTATGATTTTGACATAGGCTTTTTTCCATATCACAGGGAAATACTGAAGAGACAAGCATCTGTTCATGATGTCGGTCAAAAGTTGTGGATAAGCCGACGCAAAAGCTGAGCAGACATCTGCTGGAAGGTTGTCCAATCCAGGGGCCTTTTTTGGATTCATCGCATTCAATTGTTCCAGTACTTCCTCTGTCGTAAAAGGGGGATCGCTTTCATTATCGGGCATATTATGACTATCACTACGGAGCTGATGGTGTCTAGTGCTCGAATCTGGGACGTCATTTGGGTAAAAATGGTCTAACAGCGCTCTCGCCGTTCCTTCCCCGTCAGTGGTGTACGTATTTCCGACCTTGATGGTGCTAGGTGGTCGCTGAGGCGCGGATTCCTTGAGCAATCTGTTAGTTAAAGACCATACGTTTTCCTTATTCTGTAGTTGGCAAAACTCGCGAAAATTTCGGGTGGATTCCACTCTGAGTTCTTTAGAATAGGTCGCCTTTTTGATCTCTCGTTCCCGAAGAAGAGGCTCCAAGGGTTCGTTTCTTTTCTTGGCCCTCTGGATCTTGTGATGAAGGACAATCACTTCTTTCTTCAGCCTCTCCAGATTATCAGACCACCACGGAGGCGAGCTCTTAGAACCACTTTTCCTAATAGGCATCGACGCTCTGCAAGCCGTGTGGATGACTTCCGTCACTTTGCCTATCAGGTCTTCTAGTTGATGGGGTTCTAATTGAGCTATGCTGTGGTCCAGTATATCTGAATTGGCAATATGTAGATGAAGGGTGTTCTTAAATGTACTCCAACTGGCTTTGTCGCTCTTGTATAGGAACGTTGAATGGTTCTCTGGTTTGGTTGTTCTGTGGTTGTCAACATGCAATATGAATTCCACAGCATTATGTTGGGACGTTGGGCAGGCTTCGTTATTCACCCGCCACTCGCGGATGCGATGATGAATTGATGCTGAAGCAAAAGTGACGTCAATAATTGAGGAACGTTCACGACCATGCGTGACAGTCTCAAATGTTGGTGTGTTCCCGCTATTGCAGAAGTACATATTGTTAGCGTGAGCGATTTCCGCAACAACTTTCCCTCGGGCGTTGGCCTTATCGCAACCCCATAATGGATGCCACCCGTTAAGGTCACCCCCTACTATCTGATGTGATTGCCGAGTCTCATGCAGGAAAGTGTCGAGTAATTCCAGTGTGTTGTTCTTGTCTTCCTTGGGCTCTATATAGACCGAAGCAATGTATAGTTTTCTGCTACCTATATTCAATTGGACGACACATAAATTGGGGGAAGAGAATTGAGTGACTCCCAATACGGGACCACACTCTGGTTTGGTTAAAATACAGGCTTTCACCTCATTACTATTTGGGAACTGAAATATGTTGATTCCTGTCATAGACTTTAGTTCTCTTAATTTACCTATATAAGGTTCAGACACAAGGGCAATGGAATATTTATTTGTTAAAAAGTACTGTGTAAATTCGTGTAAACTATTTCTCGATTTGTCTATGTTGCACTGTAAAATTTTTATTTTATGCGTTGAACCCATAATCGATCCTATAACTTATTTTGTCTTTCATTGCCCTCAGTCTTAAACATGAACTTGATGTTGCTCTGTGTTTGGTATCGAATTTAGTGCCAAATTTATCATTATGCGCGGAACAGTTGTAGCACTTAGTCGTGCATACTGTGTTTTTCGTGGGACAGTCCGTGAACTGATGTGTCGTATCTCCGCAGTGCGCACAGGGTTTGTCCTTCGCTGTGCATTTCGACTTAACGTGGCCAAATTGTAAGCAGGAGTAGCACTGTAGAAAAGGTGAGAAATCTTCAACAAATACTCTTTGGTGATCTATTTGGACTCGGCTGATTTCGATAGCTTTGCGCCACACCTTTGGGTTCGCTGTGAAAACTGCGTTATAAAGTTGTGAATTTCTATTATTCCTCTTGAATCGCAGTACTAGATCGTCTTTGTCAGATATGAGCGTGGCTAATTCCTGGTTCTGACCCTTTATAACCTCCACCAGCTCCTCCGTGGTGATGTCACTAGAGATACCCTTGAAGATCAACATGGGCCTCAGCTTTTTCGCTGGTTCGGCGCTAACGTAACTGGAATTCTCTAGTCGCTTCAATGTGTCGTCTCGTTGCTGGAGGCTATCAAATTCAACCCTCAGTTTATTATTGGAGACTGTCTGTATTTTCGCTGGGGCATAATTTGTGTTTCTATAGGAGATGCTGTTCTTCCAAGATTGTAGTATTTCCTGTTTGCTGGAGACTTGACTTTTAGGTGTGACTACAATTGCGGGCCTTGTAACCGGATGAGCGGGTTGCCGGCTCGTGGTAGGTGCGCTCTGTGTGACTCGCGCGTAGGAAGGGCGGTCTGGTGTGCTAAATGTAGCGCCTAGTTTGGCTACCTCCTCCCGAACGCAGGCAGCGACTTCTTCTTTAATGGGACTAATTTTTGCAACCTCATTCTGTACTACTCTCGTGACATCCAAGAACATCGATATATAAGTGACGATCTCTTTGCTGAGTTTCCCGATCTCATTTGCATTTTTGCTGATGTCTTTTTTACTCTCAGCGGTAACACTTTTTGACGCGGCTATGATGTCTTCAATTTGCTTCGAGAGGTCCTGGATTCTACTGAGTCTTTCTATGTTGCTATTAGTATGATATGATTCTAGTGAATCAGTGGGCACAGCTACGTGCGTCTCAGGCGACGTGTTACTCATTTTATATTAAAAGATTTACCTATTTATACTTATTTATTATTTGTAGAATGAATTATATTTGTACTAATGATGCGCATATGTAGATAGAAATGAAATTTGAAGTAATTTAATATTTAGATATGGAATAAAAATCGATTTAAGAAAAATCGAGCAATAAAATCGATTTTTCCCTACTAGGTAAATGAAAGGAGGGTGACAGTGGTACCAACGGATAGGTATCGACGAGACCAAGCTATTGACGTATGAATCAACGAAGTGGGACTTCGGATGGCGGAGTTAAACGGAATTTACTGTTTTCAAGTTACGTAATTTAAAACACAAAATAAGATGACTAATTTCTTTTTCTTTTTCAGGTTCGGCGGCCGGGATGGATGGAGATCGACCAGAAACTAACAACCAGATGCAGAACAGGAAGAAAAACTATTGAAATTGAAGGAATTTTGACGAAGATAGTTTTTGCAAGAATGAAAATTTCCAAGTGAATTTTCCGGGAAAATACTTGTCCGATTCGAACGAAATATGATGGAATGGATAGACACAGCAGAAACAAATCGAACACCGAAAACCGAAGAAGAATCGACCGAAAATTGGCTAAGTTATGGGCACTTTTGATTTCACAAAGTGGAAAAAAGAGTTAGGTTAGGTTAGGTTAGGTTGGGTTGGGTTGGGGTGCAAGGTCGGGATACCTCCTCGAGTGCCCTGCTAGTCCGGAAGCTGGCGGGGACGGTGCACCCTGGGCAACGTCGGCCCCTGCCGACGGCAAAATCCCGCCACCAGATGGGCGGTCCTCATGATCGCGCCGTGGTGCTTTGCTCCATCCCTCTAGCCCAACTCTGCTTTTTAGAGGCAGAGAAAGAGGCGTATGAGAGGCAAAGCTGCGACGGGTCCAGTAACTCATTTGCTTGGGTACTGGACAGGCGATTCTGCCAACCGCGCCACATCGTAATCCTGACTTCACTGGGTGTCGGGTTCATGTCTCGCGGCCCAGGTCAGGAACGAGGGTCTTGGCTTAACCGCCCGGACCGCGAGGAAGAAAACCTCTATAAAAAATTACCCCGAATCCCAAGTTCGGCGCGCGGCGAGGGGATGCATGGTTGATGGGTAGTTCAACGAATAGCGCGCTCCCAGCCAGGGTACCTGCGGACCCCCTGAGTTGGGTTACAAATGTACGCTTACCCGGGTATAGGGATCCCTGCCCGGGTGGACAGTTATGTATCCTATACTCGCGGGATTAAAAATGAAGTCTCTAGATAAAAAAAACACAAACACAAACACAAATAAAAAGGAGGAGAATGAGAGGAGCGGCGACGCGCCTCGTGACGTGGCACCTGACCTGCCACCGCGTGGCTATAAAGGTAGGGGAAGGGGGAAAGGGCGAAAGGGGAAAACGGGAACCTCGGCGACGAATAGCTCAGCAACCAATTCGGCTGCGGAGATGTCTGCCGCAGAGGAAAGCGATTGCAGCAATGTCTCCTTTGCTGTTCCCGTTCCTATGCCCCGACCAATCTCGCCAAGGCCCGGGGAAAAGAGAAGACTGCCGCAGAGAAGCGATGCGGCGGACTCTGATGATGTTGACGAGTTGTCAACATCTCATCCGTCCAAGTTGCCAGCAGTAAGTGCAGGATGTTGCGCAGTAAGAGGCAGAGCCAACCGCACTCAAAGTCTGCCGCGTTCTGGTGGCCTGACGAGTGCGGAACGGTCGGATTTGGCAGCCCAGAAGAGGTACGAGGCGGAGCAAGGTGCGGAGGAACGTCTGACCATGCTCACGGCGCAGCTTGCTCTTCCATCTGACGGGCCACCAACAACGGCTGAAACGGAGAAGCGAGCGATGAGCGGCGTGGCCATAATAGAAACAGTGGCAGCGGGCTCAAAGAACTTAAAAGGAACCTTTGTGCGCGGCTTAAAGGACGCTGCGCATGAGTTAAAAGTCTCGCTCGAGCGCCTCATTGAGCGGAATAAGCGCCTCGAGGTCGCAAACAAGCACCTAGATGAGGCTAATCGGCGGATGGAGGCTCGGTTGGTGGCATTAGAAAGGGGGCAGGCCGGGATGCGGGTTGAGCTCGGCCTCCCTGTGGCTGCCTCGTCGGACACAGCTGACCAATCGTGTCTTACCATCCCGGACGAAGCGCTCCGTGTAATTATTGACCGCGTCGGTGCGGTCTTAGGTCCGCGGATTGAGGCTCTGGCGAGGTTACCGCCGGAACCGACAGTGCGACCGCCGCTAGCGGCTGATAAAAATAGAGCAATGCCCCCCATGGCCACGGCACCTACACCTTTACCGTGCCAGGGGAGACGTGTGTCTGCACGCTCATCGTCGAGGGCCGTTTCTTCTCGGGTTCCAGATGAGCCCGAGAAGAAGAAAAAGAAGAAGAAGGCGGCAGGACAAGCCTCGAGAGGTCAGCCCCGAGAAGAGTTTCCGCCTCTGGTTCGCGCCGCTCCGCCTCTGCGGGCTGCTGTGACCAAAGCAGCTGCAGCACCCTCGCGTGCTGCTGAGGTTGCATCTCGGGGATCGGTGTCTGCTGCTGCTGCAACTACCGAAGAAGACTGGCAAGTGGTAGAAGGCCGGAAGTCTCGGCGAAAGGGTCGCAGCGCTGCCACAGAACGCGAGGCGGCGCCAACGACAAGAAGAGGGCAGTCTAAGCCACCGCCCAAGAAAAGGAAGTCACGCAGGCTCCAGGTGCCCAAGGCAGCTGCGGTGGTTATCACCTTGCTGCCAGAGGGCAAAGAGAAGGGTCTCACTTATGAGGCCGTCCTGAAACGCGCCCGGCAGGATATCGACGTCTCTGATCTCGGGGGCGTCGCCGCGAGAACCCGCCAAGCCCGAACGGGGGCTAGAATTCTCGAGTTCCCTGGGGCAGACGGTACGAAGACGGCCGATGCGATGGCTGAAAGGTTACTGGGCCTGTTCCCAGAGGAGAGTGGTGTCCGAATCGCCAGGCCCGTGAAATGTGCCGAACTGCGCATTTCCGGGTTGGACGATTCTGTGACGGCGGATGAGATCCGGGAGGCCATCGCCTCGAAAACCGGGTCTCCAGCAAACGCCATCCGGGTGGGCACCATTCGCCCGGGCCCAGGTGGTGTAGGTGCCGTTTCGGTGTCGTGTCCTGTTGCGGCGGCCAAGTCTCTGGTTGCTGCAAGTAGAATTCTGGTGGGCTGGAGCTCTGCGCGGGTGAATGTGATAGAGCCTCGGCCTGCTAGGTGCTATAAGTGCATGGCTGTCGGACACACCCGGCCGCTGTGTACTAGCTGCTTTGACTGCAGCGGGCTTTGCTTCCGCTGCGGTCAGGCAGGGCACAAAACGGCAACCTGCACCGCTGCCCCGTTCTGCCCCGCGTGCGCGGCGGGCAATCGCCCTGCCGAGCACTGCATGGGGCGAAACGGATGCAGACCTCCGGCGTCAGGCTCAAAGAAGGGGGTGGGCGGCAGCGAAACGGTCGCGGCTGCCCCATCTACTGCGGCTCAACTGCCGCCGCAGCGGGAGATAATGGACACGGTCTGATTATGGACCGTGACACCGTCCTCCTGCAAGGAAATCTCGGCCGCTCTGCCAGGGCTCAGGACCTCTTTCTGCAGTCCATGGCAGAATGGTCGATCGGTGTCGCCGTAGCTGCGGAGCCTTATTTAATCCTTGATCGCCCGAATTGGGTGGGTAGTCTGGATGGCTCCGTCATCCGATGGCGGTCATCGGGTCGACGGTTTTACATTCCCCGCCCTTGTCGGTCAAAGACAGGGGCACGGGATATGTGGCAGCTGAATGGGGAGGGGTCACGGTCTATGGCGTGTACTTCTCCCCTAATCGCAGTCTGGCGACCTACGAGGTCTTTCTACACAACCTGGAGACCTCGATACGGCGTGCACCGGGTTTCGTGCTCGTGCTGGGGGACTTCAACGCCAAATCCACGCCATGGGGATCCCCCAGGACGGACGCTCGCGGTGCAGTGGTTGAAGAATGGGCGGCGGCGGCGGACCTCGTTTTATTAAATCGGGGGTCCGCCCAAACGTGCGTGCGGCGCTGGGGTGGATCGATAGTGGACCTCTCGTTCGCTAGTCCCAGTGTCGCCGCACGGGTAAAGGACTGGTGTGTCCTGAAGGAGGTTGAGACTCTATCCGATCACCGCTACATCCGGATAGAGGTTTCCCGGTCCCTCCGGGACCCTAGCAGGGGTCACGCGTCGGACAGAACTCCCGCTTTTCCGCGATGGGCTATGGGTAAACTCAATCGAGACCTACTGGCGGAGGCAGCCATTGTACAATCTTGGTTGTCTCCACCTCTGACGGAGGACGTAGGCGGCGAGGCTGGCCGCATTCGCAACATGCTAACGCAGATATGTGATGCGGCCATGCCTCGGGTGCGCCGCCCGCCCCAACGGAACGGGGTACACTGGTGGTCACCGGAGCTGGCAGACCTCCGCGAGGCCTGCATTCGTGCCCGGAGGTCCTACACGCGCAGCCGACGTCGCCAAAACCGCAATGAAGAGTGGGAGGGCCAGCTGTACGCGGTGTATAACCACGCGCGTGCTGCGTTGAAGCTGGCTATCTGTCGCGCCAAAGACGCGAAGCGACAGTAGATGCTGGAGGGTCTCGAGCGTGACCCCTGGGGACGCCCGTATCGTGCGGCGCTAAACAAGCTCCGTGCGCAGGCCCCCCCCCTTACGGAGACCCTCCAGCCGGATTTCCTCTCTGAGGTGGTCGAGGGACTTTTTCCAACGCGGTCGGTGCACACGCCCCCGGTCATGGCCCCGCCAGATGACAACCGGCCGACGAAGAAAGGGTACCACCAGTAAGTGAGTCGGAAATGGGGGCGGCGGCAACGCGCATGCGGAAAAATGCCGCCCCTGGGCCAGACGGGATTCCCGCCCGAGTGATGGCTCTGGTCCTCGATCACTTGGAGCCCCGCCTCAGGGGATTGTTCGACGCTAGCGTGGTGTCCGGACGGTTCCCTGACTGCTGGAAGGAAGGGAATCTTGTACTCCTGCCAAAGCCGGGACGGCCTCCGCAGTCAGTCGCGGCCTTCAGGCCCATTGTGTTGCTGGACGAAGC